>JAODPA010068359.1:0-10244 GCA_025585075.1 Nepenthes mirabilis | reverse complement strand
TGTTCAGTAAAATCCTAACAAAATATCAAAACTTTTGGTAAAAACGATATGTATGCTACAATATTTGAAGTGGAGAAGTTAAGAGGTCACATATATTATATCAAAATAAGAATTGTATATAAAATCAAAGGATTATTAAATAAACCAAAGAATAGGCTTAGAATACTTATCTTATCCTTCCAATCTAGTATATCTGACCAGATAAAGCTCTAAAATTTTCTTCATTCTCTTTTCCTCTCTCCCTCATCTTCTCTTTCTCTCTCCTTTTCCTTTTCCTCCCACAAAAAAACACCCTGAATAGTGTGCATAGACCTTTTCTAACCTAATTAGTGTAGGAACACTTGACAGATATATATCAGGCGCCACTCACAACCCTAAGCATATATGACCACTGCACCTGGCACGACCTAGGTGCTAATCTTTTGTCTTAATCGCGTAAAATTGCCACATAGGTGTACACCGGGCACTATTTAATCTACTAAAAAATACGCCTAAGTGTCACACAAGTCGCATCACGTGTCACCAATCTACCAAAAATACACATGAGCACCATAGAGGTGCACCTCAAGCCTGTCGCATTTGGCTCAGACACACGAGCACGTGTTAGGCATCCTTCATGTGTTGACCAAATTTTCCTAAAAATAAAATTTCTCTTCAATATAAATGATGCAATTATTTTTAAATTAATCTAAGATTATTCTAGTTAGGTATCCTCTAAATGACCACAAGATGGGCACTTAAGTGCCATGATTGGGCAGGAACATCTCGAGATAGCTGCTTAAGCAGCCACATGGTGTGTTAAATGTGCCCTTCAAATTTTTAGAACATTTGAAATCATTTTGTACCACAAGAAGTGCTACATGAAGAGATAAGAGAGAAAAGAGGTAAAAGGAATAGGTTAGACATCCAGAAGTAATCTAACTAAGATTTTATTTTTTGCCAAACTTAGGTATATTGCTCTAACTTGTTTCTATGATGTATTTCTATTTAGTTGCATTTTTTTACTTTGTATATTTCTCCTTGTGGGTTGCTATGAGTGTTGGAAATTTAGTTCAACTATTATCCACACGGAATATTGTGGAGTAACTTCGGAGGGGATTATATTTGCAACCGGTCAATTTTATAATCATTTATTTAAAGTTTGTATCGTAATTTTTTTTTAATTGAGAAGAATTTTCTATGATAATTATTGCCATACAATTTTATGTGCTCTGGTTGCATGATTTGTTTCTTATACTCTCACCATGATTGGTAGCCGATAATTGATGGGAGATTCAGGTTCATTTTCACTACATCGGTTATATGCGTGTTTTGTTCCCAAAATATCTCAATAAAGCCAACTAAGAATGGAATTTTAGGTTATATTATTGTTATTATTATTGTTGTCATTTTGTACACTTCACTTTAGCCATTTATATTTCATATGATAATGAAATAAGTTTATTTTGTTGCAAAAATTTGCTATACCCAAGCATAATTCAATTGTTCTATATGAGTCTATATAAAGAGAAGAATTTTTAATTTGAATGCAAGATAGGGTCATCAGCATGCTTTCTCTTATCTTTTCTAGGTCTATGAAATACAGTTTTCAATTGCAGTTCAAACTCTGAAAATTATTTCTTCAAAATTAAAGAATGACTATTGGAATGTCAGCCAAGCATCTTGCCGCAGTGGTGATCAAAGTCTTAACAAATTCCTTACCAATACAAGTTTTAGCAATGTCACGTGTAATTGTTCATTTAATAGCCATGTACTACGGGCCTGGAAAGAACTTTTGAAGACCTACCAGTGGCCACGGGGGGAAACATTATTTTGGCACAGCTCGCGCCGCAGGCGGCTCCTCGAGTGGTGTAGACGGAGTCTTTTACGGAGCCCGCCTGTGAGCCGGTGGTGGAGGCACGGGAGCCATCCGTTGGCTCTCCGGTCGTGCGGGCTCCTGCTGTGGAGCCAATAACGGAGTTTGATCTTCCGGTGGCTAGCGCGGAGGCTGTAGTTGGAGAGCCTGCAGATGCTATGGTCGACGATGAAGAGAGGCTGCTAGACTAGATCCTAGAGGAGGCTGCCACTAGCTCGGCTTGAGAGAATGTCGCTCCTGGTCCCCCGCCGCCTGGGCTAAGTCTAGAGGCAAGGCTCGAGAGGCCTGTGAGGAGGATGTGGGAGGTATGATTCTCAATAATAGCTTCCTCGTACTTTTCTCCTTTCCCGGATTTCTAATTTGTCCTTTGTTTGTCTTCTGTGCAGTCTAGGAAGTTGGCTTCCGCCATTATCAAGGTGGTGGAGCAACGCGATCGGGTGATCGCTGATAGGGAGGCGGAGATTGCCTGGCTGGATGCTAGGCTGGCCGCTTCGGGGGGAGAGCATTGCGAGGAGACTGCTGCCCATGAGGCTGTCTTGGCAGGAGTAGAAACGGAGAATGCCAACTTGAAGGCTGAGGTTGCCCGTCTGAAGGAAGAGGCTGAACAGGCCAAAGCGCGCACCAGTCGACTTGCCGGGCGAGTAGCAACCTTGGAACGATTTGAGTCTCCGTATCTGCCCCCACAAGGTTGAGGGCATGATGCACGCACGGCTGTTGGAGGGGATCAACGTCAGTCGGCGCATTATGCGGTTGGTTGATCCCGACTTTGTGGGGACCTCGTGGCTAACAAAGGGGCGCAATATAGAGACAACCTCGTGGGGGAGCCCCGTGATATTCAGGGGCCTCTGCCACCCCGGTAGCCCCCTATGTTGTATATTTTTCAGACCTTCCTTGTATATAAGATATAATTTGTAACACATTTGAAAGCAATAAAATGGAAGTTCTTTCAATTTTGTGTCCATTAGCTTTTACTGCTATTGTGTTTATATTCTTGTTTGCATTGGACTGCCAACTTGGTTGGCCAGCTGCCATCGTTGTGCTGCCTAAGGAGTGAGGTCCTTAGGTTTGGCAGGCGGTTATGTTAACCAGCCTGATGGCACTGCCCAAATGCTGACTTGGGCGGCCAACGTGGAGAAGGATGCTTCTCCTTCGACTATCACTGACTGATCATACTATCTCCTCGTAGAGAAGGTCGTTACGTGTGCTGCATAAACCCCCTAAGGTTTTGACCGCTATCGGGCCACTTGGATGACCATGGTTTAGGTACGATCGCTAACGGGCCGCCTGGATGACCAGGGTTTAATACGACCGCCAACAGGCTGTTCAAATGACCAAGGTTCATATTAGACCGCTTATGGGCCACCTGAATGACCAAGGTTTAAATACGACCGCTAACGAGCCCTCGGATGACGGAGGTTCATGTTCGACCACTTATGGGCCGCCTCAAATGACCAGGGTTTATTAACGAGAAGATAAGGACCCTCCCGACTTAGGGGCTGTTTAGGTCGGATAACCTGCAAAGCAAACACATATACATGCACATAGGAGGGGCAGGCAGTATGCTAAGTAAACACTTATTTTGTCACATTTAAAACAAGCAGGCGAATGTACATGCACACAACAATGCAAACGTGTACCTGTGCCTTCTACTGGAAGTAACGTCTGAGGTGGATTGCGTTCTACGTTCACGGAACCAACTTTTCGTCCTGATTCCGGAGCTTGTAGGCTCAGTTTCACAGGATGGCGGAGACGAGGAAAGGCCCTTCCTAATTAGGAGAGAGCTTACTGCGGCCTGACAGCTTGCCTGTGGCTTCGACGCCTCGTAGAACCAGGTCTATAACATCGACCCGTCGTGCCTTAACCTTTTTGGTTTAGTATCAAGCAATCCAATCTTGGTAGGCCGCTGTCTGTACTCTGGCGGCGTCACGGGCTTCCTCTAGCAAGTCTAGGTGCTCCCTGATTTTTTAGAGTTAGCCAGCGGATCGAAGGATTCCACCCTAAGACTCGAAAGCCCAATTTTGACCGAAATTACCGCCTCAGTTCCGTAACAGAGGCTGAAGGGCGTCTCGCGCGTTGGTTCCTTTGGGGTCGTCCAATAAGACCAGAGAACAGAGGGGAGCTCGTTCGCCCAGGAGCCCCCTACGTCCTCCTGCTTAGTTTTTAACCTGTGGAGTAGCGTTCGGTTCATGACCTCTACCTGTCCATTCGCTTGGGGGTATTCCATCGAAGTGTGGACCAGCTTGATGCCAAGGCTGGCGCAATACTTAGTGAAGCGCTTCCCTGAGAATTGGGTCCCGTTATTGGTCACAACAACCTCAGGGACGCCGAATCTACAAACAATGTTCTGGCGGAAGAATTCTAGGGCGATATGCTCCGTGATCTTTGCCAGTGAGATGGCCTCGACCTACTTGGTGAAGTAGTCGAAGCCCACGATGATGAACTTCCTTTGTCCCATGGCAATGGGAAACGGATCGAGCCCCTATTACGCGAAGGGCCAAGGAGCCTGAAGGGTCTTCAGGTCCGCGGACGGCTAGTGGTGAAGGTTGCTGTGAAGCTAGCAACTTTCACATTTCTTTACAAACTCAAGTGCGTCCTTTTTCATCAAGGGCCAGTAGTAGCCCTAGCGCATGACCTTGAAGGCTAAGTTTTTTCCGCCAATGTGCGATCCGCAGATCCCGAGGTGGACTTCCCCTAAAGCATAGTCAGTCTCTTCGGGAGTTAGGCATCAGAGGTATGGGGTCGAGTAGCCACGGTGATATAGCCATCCGTCAACTACAGTATACCAGCCGGCTGTCTTCCTGATCCGTTTGGCCTTCTCCGCGTCCTCTGGCAATGATCCGTCAGCCAGAAAATTAAGGTAAAGCGTCATCCAGTTTTCTACTTCGGAAATCTATATTGCCTCTTGTTTCTTGATGCTGGGAGTGTTCAAGATCTCCTGCATGTCCCTCGAATACTGTTTCGGATTTTCGGCTGCAACGGCTTTGGCCAGCTGGTCTGCCTTTCAGTTTTCTGTTCGAGGAACATGAATGAGGGTCAACTTATTGAACCCCTAGGCGGCCTCCCCCGCCTTTTCCAAGTACTTGGCCAGGTGATGGTGGTTCGTTTCAAAGCCTCCGTTAATCTAATTAACGATTAGCTCAGAGTCGCTATAAACTGCCAATCTCTTGGCAGAGCATTCCTTGGCTAATCACAATCCGGCTAACAGGGCCTCGTACTCGGCAACGTTATTTGTTGCCGAGAAATTGAGCCTGAAGGATTATTTCACCTCAAACCTGTCGGGGGTCGTAAGAACCACTCCAGCACCACTGCTCGTGTCCATAGAGGATCTGTCCACATGGAGTATCCATTCCAAAACCCCGTCAAGCAATTCCGCGCTTTCTTCTGGATGTTCCTCGAGAACAGGGGTTGTAGTTTCAACAATGAAATCAGCTAGCGCCTACGCCTTTACAGTATGCCTGGGCTGGAATTCGATATCAAACTGGCCCAACTCGATAGCCCATTTTACCAATCGCCCAGAAACGTCGGGTTTCTGGAGTATGCTTTTCAGAGGCTGGTCCGTGATGACCATTATCCGGTGGGCCTGGAATTAGGGCCTTAACTTCCGCGCGGAGAAGATAAGTGCCAAGGCCAATTTTTCAGCCTGTGAGTAGCGGGTCTTTGGGCCAGTTAACGTTTTGCTCACGTAGTAGACCGGCCGTTGAGCGTTGGAGTCCTAGCCCACGAGGACAGAGCTGAGGGACACCTCCGACACTACCAGGTAAAGGTATAGTTCCTCTCCGGCCTTAGGTGGTACTAACGGTGGACTGGCCAGATACTGCTTTAGTTCATCGAAGGTTGTCTGGCAGTCTGCCGTCCATTGAAATCCGTTGGATTTCGACCCTCTAAGGGCCTTGAAGAAGGGCTGGTACTTGTCGTCAGATTTCACGAGGAAGCAGGACAGTGCTGCCAGCAGTCCAATTAATCGCTGGACGTCCTTTACGCTCCGTGGAGGAGACATGTCGACGAGAGCCTTGATCTTCTCTGGGTTTACCTCAATCCCCCGTTGGGAGACGATGAAACCCAAGAATTTACCGTAGGCTACTCCGAAGACACACTTAGCCGGGTTCAGCTTCATGTGATGCTCACGGAGTACCTTGAACAACTCTTCCAGGTCGTGGATGTGGTCGCCGATGACCTTACTCTTAACGAGCATGTCGTCGATGTAGACCTCCATGTTTTGACCAATCTGTTTTTCGAATATTTTGTTGACCAGCCATTGGTAGGTCGCTCCAACATTTTTCAGTCCGAAGGGCATCACTTTGTAGCAGTAGGTGCCCTGATCAGTCATAAGCAAGGTGTGTTCATCGTCCTCTGGACTCATTCGGATCTGGTTATAACCCGAATAGGCATCCATGAAACTTAGCAGCTCATGTTCGGCTGTCGAGTCAACCAGTAAGTCGATCCTAGGCAAGGGAAAGCTGTCCTTCGGGCAGGCCTTGTTAATATCGATAAAATTAACGCACATCCACCTTTTTTCCATTACTTTTCTTCACTAGGACGACATTAGAGAGCCAGTCCAGTAGTGGATTTCTCTAATGAAACCTGCGTCCAGCAATTTCTTCACCTCCTCTCGGATGGCGATCAGCTTTTCGACGGAGTGATTCCTCCGCTTCTGCCTGACAGGTTTTCGGCAAGGATCAAGCCCCAACTTGTAGACCATCACCTCCGCTGGAATCCCAAGTATGTCCGTTGGAGTCAATGCGAAGAGGTCAACGTTCCATCGCAGGAATGCGATCAATTCATCGCACAGTGGTCCGGTAAGTGAGCCGCCGATCTGTACACACTTTTTCAATTTCTCCGGGTCCAGTGGGACTAGATCCGTGACTTCACCGGACTGCGCTTGCTGAAGGGTCGCCTCGTCCCGATGGTCGAGTTCCCCAACTGTTCTAATGCTACCGTTAGGGGCAATTTGAGACATGTAATAGGTTCATCCAGTAACCTGGTCAACTAACGTCTCTCCTACACCGTAAGGTGTTGGAAACTTCATATTGAGGTGCGAAATCGAGGTGACCGCCCCGAACGCTATCAAGTAAGGTCTGCTTAGTATGGCGTTATACACAGAAGGTAGGTCGACCACCAGGAAGGTGAGTATTTGGTTTGCTATTTTTGGATATATACCCAAGGTGACCTCCAGTTGGATAGTCCCCTGAACAGGCACAGGCTTGTTGTCAAGGCCATACAATGGTCCAGCGGCAGGTTTTAGTTGATTCCTTTTTCAGCCTAGTTTGAAGAACGCATCCAAGTAAAGCAAATCTTTAAAACTTTCATTATCAATGAACACTCGCTTCAATTAATAGTCGACACTACCATCCAAAACGTGCACAGATACAACGAGGGGATCAGCATGGGCGGATATTACATGAGTTAAATCATCACTATTGAAGCTAATAGTGTTGTCTGCCGTTCGTTGCTTCTTTCTCCCGGTCTGCTGTTCCTTGCCACCAGCTGGGTTCTTAACAGGTTGGATGGCGATCATGTTGACCACCCTTGTTGCAACCTGATTTCGAGGGGGAGACTGCTCTGGCCCCTCTCCGCCAGCTGCTCCAGAGCTCTGTCAAAAACTCCTAATAAACTTGGCGAGGTGCCCTCTGTGAATCAGCTCCTCGATCTCCATCTGCAGTATCTTGCAGTCCGCAGTCGAATGCCCAGCAGAGCGGTGAAAGTCACAGTACTTCGACTGGTTTCCAGAGTCCTTCTTTAGTGATTTTGGCCACTTCAAGAACTTCTCTTCGTAGATTTGCATGAGGATGTTCGAGCGCGTGTTTGTCAGAGGTGTGAAGTTGGTGGGCCTATAGTCTCTGCGTTCCAGGGGCCCAGTCCTATGTTGCTTCCGGCGGGAGTGATCACTGCCGTCGTACTTCCTCTTTCCCTCTCAAGGGGATGATCGAGGCTGATCTGCCCGCTCTGGGCATTTTGCCTCGTTCGCCTCCTCTGCTACAGTATAGGCCCTGGTGATGGACTCCGCTTCCCAGAAGGTTTGAGGATTCTTGTGGGCCAGGTGTTTAAAGAAGTCCCCGTAGGTCAGTGCGGAGATGAAACTGTCCAGTTTTATCTCATCCGTGATCCGGGAAATCCACCTGGCATCTGCCACAAAGCGGTCCAGGAAGCGCCGTGGGTTCTCTCCCAGCTTCTGCTTGATGTGGGAGAGGTGCCACGACTGCTTCTCTTCCCGTCGGCTCGAAGTATACTGAGTCAGGAAGAGGTCCGTGAGTTCCCAAAAGCTGCTAATGGTGCCTGAGGGGAGGTGGTGGAACCAGATTCGGGCATCTCCATTCAATGTGAGAGGAAAGTAGTGGCACATTGCCGAATCTTCCAACCCTTGTAGACTTAGATGGGTGCAGAAGTGATCTAGGTGGTCAACCGGATCACTGCTCCCATTGTACGAGTCAAGGGAAGGCATCTTGAACTTGCTAGGTAGCGGACGGTTCAGGATCTCCACTGTGAAAGGAGATCGGTCCAAGTCAATAGCGTGTTCCTCATCCTGGAACACACGGTTCCAAATTTTATCCACTCGCGGGTCCGCACGAGTGGCGTTTGCAGATCTTTTGGAGTTGAGGGAAGCCCTCAACTCCGTCTTGTCCCTAGAGGGTCCAGCAGCCGGTTGGCTACTGCCTCCAGCGGACCTGACAGTCCTACAGGCTTGATCCTAAACTACGTTCCCATCTTCTACCCGAGAATATCGAGGATTTCTTCTCTCTCGACTTTCTTACGGAGTTGTGCTCCCAGAGAGTTCTTCAGGCCTGTTCTGGCCACAAACGCATGAGGAGGCTGGGACCTGATTGTTCTTGGACCTCTTAGGCCTTTTGACCGGCTTCTTTTTTCTCTAACCACCCTTTTTGGTGGCCGGTGCAGGAACGGCTGATGGAGGAGTCGCTTGCTGTCGCTACTTGTTTTGTGTGCAGAGTATTTGGAGTAGACGATTATTGGCCTGCATCTGCTCCATCAGCTGTTGGAAGAAGGGCGCTAGCACTCCGCCCGTTGTCCCGTTGACCGTGGTACCAGCAGCGTGTTCCTGGTCGGGATAAGTGATGTCTCTAGCGGGATCGCTAGCTTGGGCTCTCGTATTCACCATTGCGAATGGATCAAAATCAGTCGGTGAGAAGGAGAGCGTTGTGCAGAGTAGTGGTTGGCTTTTGCAAGTATTTCTCACAGACGGCGCCAATGATACGTACCTGGATCCGACTTTGAACAGATTCAAAATTTTCTAGATTATTTGACCCAACTTCGTTCGCTGAGTTCAAATCCTGCACACCACTAAAAATAAACAAGAGGTCAGTGTATCGGGGGGAGGTTGTCTGACCGAAAACACTCCAACACCCAAGTCAGTAAAGCCTTCTAAGCGATGAAGGTAAAATTGGAAAGGAAAAGAGAGTGAGTAGGATGGTTTGGAGTGTTGGCCTGTTGAGAATGTGAGTTCTCGCCTCCTACTCACAGAGAGCGTAAGGAAGCGACGTCCTGAAAGCGTGGAAGCTTTAGGGAATGAGTCTCAGAAGGCCAAGGATGTCACCAGGAGTCCAGAGGCCTCTGGTGGGATTGGGGGACGAACGCCTGTGTAGAGAGATAGAGGAGAGGTGCCTTTGTTCAAGCTCTGTAAGTGTTTGTGTAGAAGACTGTAAGAAGTCCTTCAGGAAGCTCGTTTTCAGTTTCCTTAGGAAGACGAGTTACAGAATGGGCAAGAGAGCTTCTTTTTCTGAGTGAGCTTGTGTGTATGCAAATGGGTGTCTCAGAATGCATGCAAGAGAGTGTTTAAGAGCGTATGAAAGCCTGTAAGAGTCTATGAAAGCATGTAAGAGCATGTCCTTCCAGAACGAAGCCCTCCAGCTTTTTATGGACAGTAGGAGAGGCTCTTCCTCTGGTCAAGGTGGCGTGCTCCTCTTGAATTGACAGTGGCGGCCTCTTCAGAGTTGGTGGGCCTGACAGTCGTGATTTGATGAATCCTCTTTCTGCTGTACAGTGCAACGGATCTTCAGACTGTCTCATACTTTTGTGACTATTTTGTTGGCGCTGAGATCATTGCCACCCTTTTTGGAGAAGATCAGCTTTTGGGAGTGACACGTGACCAAGAGAAGATCGTTGCTTTTCATACACGTGTTCACCAGCCAGTTTGGGTCTAGGCTGTAGCAGGTTTGAAGCCTTTTTGGGCCTGCCGCTACAATGCATCCGGTCAACGCTCAAGTTGACCGTCTGCATGCGAGTTAGCTACTTGTTGGAGTCTAGATGGTCAATGTTGGCATTGACCGTCTTGGGCCTTTCAGGATTTAGGCCTTCGCATCCTGTTGGGCCGTTTTGAGCCTCCGTTGACTTTGGGCCAACCCATATCCCGGTGTACCCATCAATAATCTCATAAAAA
>JAODPA010068358.1:0-32826 GCA_025585075.1 Nepenthes mirabilis | reverse complement strand
CATAATATTCTGTTATTCTTTCTAGCCACAACACCGAAAGCAATTTGGCTCAAAAAGGGTCAATTATATGAGATCGATGGCTAGAAATTCGAAGCGATGACATTCACGACCATAACCAAACACAAATTATACAATATATACATCTTTATTGAAAATATACCATTTTCTGTGTCCGATAAGTCGAAAAGAATTTTCGCCATCATAAGCCCCGCTTGCCATTGTTACTTCTTCTGGGACTTCAGCTCTGCCACCCACTCCTCGGTATCCTTGAGCGCCTTCCCGTAACTGCTTATTAGCTGAAATGATAATACCGAGCCACAACTAATATCGATGTATGAACAATTGTACAGAACAAGGTGCAAACCAAGCATAGAGCCGAGATCTGAGTTTTATCTTTGATCCCATCATAAACAAATTAAGAAGCCGTAATCAGAGAGAGCTGTTATGCTCCTCTGGGTGGGGCTACAATTTGGATAGATGAATGGAGAAGATTGAATAATCATTAAAATTATCTAATACAATCTTAACCATTCATTCATCTAACTTTTAATTTTAATCGTTGGATAAATATAAGAATCTCTTCTTTGGAAAAACTACAACAGCACTCCTGATAGGATGCCTACCTCATCAAGTTCTTCATCGGATATTATCAGCGAGGGGCACATCATAATATTATCCCCTGCAACACGAACTAACATACCATGCTTCTGGCATTGTGCTCCAAAATATGCACCTACTCCTGTATGAACATCAGCAGCTATAACTATCTTATTAGAGTAACGAGCTGTGCAAAATAAAAAATAACAGTGCATTCCATTAAAGAAAAATAGAGAAAAGCATGCTGGTCCATCTTAATTATTTCTTGCTACTGAATGATACAATAATAAAGTCCTAAGTCTCATCAAGTGTGGTCTGCTATTATGCATTCAATTAAGCCATTTTGCTAGATTTAATACCATATTTTTCAATTACAAAAGCAATTTTAAACCATTTTTTGTTAATCCACTCCAAGAATTCCTAGGTTTGTCTATTTTTTTATCTCTTTCGATCACAGCTAACTCACATCTTCTCAATATTTACAATTCATCAAAATTAAGTGCTTAATTTAGCCTATATTTTAAGTATTCAAACTAACTTAGATATCATTTTCTCATCTTATCTTTTTCGTATGTAACTTCTAAATATTTACAAATACCGTCATTCTTTATCTTCTAGTGTAATCTTACTAATTCATCTTGTTGTTGAATGATGCGGTGCCTTATTACTCAATTACTTCTTTGCATTGGACACATGATTGTCTAAAGGTTATCATAGCAGTGATATGCAGTAAAAAAAAAATGCAGAACTTGCCCCATTCAGGAGGGAATGGATCGTTTGGTGACTTGTTGTCCACAAATTCAGTCCCGAGAATTAAGCCAGTTCCTCTTATCTGCAGGATCAGATAACGTTCACATTAACAAGAATATCTCAAGGTGTGTGCTCGACTAAAAGCAACGATAATAGAGAGAAAAGAAGTACCTCCCCAATGATGGGACTTTTGGAAAATGCTTTGAGTTCATCTTGAAATTTTGGTGTCATCCTTCTTACGTGCTCGACAATGTTTCTCTCTCTGAGAGAACTTAAAAGTGTTAACAATCAAATAAGATGTACATAAAAACTTGGGTATAGCTAATTTAAGCAGAAACTAGACCCAAAAAACACAATCTTAAAAGGCTTTTTGGTTGGATATAATAAGAAGGGAATAGGTAACACAAGGAATGTTGATTCCCTGGGAACACTTGTTCCATTGTTTGGTTGACATTTTGGACAGATGTAGCTGTTTTTTGTGCTGGGAATATTAATTATCAAAGAAATAAGAATAACTAACACTGGATAGAGATAGAATTATTTATTCAGAGTTTAGGTAATAAATATTCCCAACTAACCACCGCTAGTTGCAGCCGACCGCCACCGCAACTAGAATAGTTATTCAGCTTTTTCCAGATGAAATAGTTATTTGAATTGCCATCACATTTCAAAAAATATATATTCAATTCGCACATTAGTCCGTTCCAATAAACAAATATATCATAAGACATATGCTTATGCAAACTGCTGAATAGTGATAATAGAGCTCCATAAGGAAATGAAACATAGGCCATATCAATTGACATTTCCAATCTTATGTCCAGTCCGGCCAATGCTGCCAACTTCTTGAAAGAGCTATTATTTCCTTCCTTTTCCATATAGCTATTCCTATTTTGCTTGAATTGGGATGGCCACAGCTAAACCTAAGGGGCGAAGACATGAAATGGATTTTCAATCTCAAAAACTGGGTCCTTTGATTTAAAATCTGACCACGAAGGGCCTAGCCTCGAAAGCACCAGGTCAAGGAGTATATTTAGCTTCCTTGCCCAAAGGCGTTGCCTCCATAATTCATTTTCCTTTTAGCTGTCAGGACATCTTTTGTCTCACCTCATTACACAAGGGAAATAGCTTGTCTAGCATTCCTTTAGCTCACCTCACTCTCTTTCTCCTTTTCTTTCTATATGCAGTGATCTGAAGCAGCTCTCATATGACTCAAACAAGCTTGGCTGCCAACCATAAAACTACCAACTCTTGAGGTCTGGTAGAACAGATAGAGGAGATAATCTTATCCTATTCACCTATTCTTTAACTTTCCAGCATAACACAGAAATTCTCATTATTCAGAAAAAACCAGCTCAGCTAAGCCAGCTGCTATTCCTACTACTATCATCAAGACTGCATGATTTCCCTTGAGAAAGGAGAACTAAATGTGGTCACGAGCATCTACTTCAAGTTGTGACTCAACACTGAAAAGACTTTCCAGTGAATCACAACAAGGCAAAACACAATCAGTATAGAAACAATCATCGGCGCAATTACAATTTTTGACTATCAAGATAATCAAAAGCAGCATTAAGTAAATGTCTACTTTAGTATCTTTGTTTTGGGAGGGCCATCTCACAGTAAACTTTTCACAGCGGGAGAACCCCCAACAGATGGGAACGTGTAATGTGGTCACGAGCATCTACTTCAAGTTGTGACTCAATACTGAAAAGAATTTCCAGTGAATCGCTATAAGGCAAAACACGATCAGTACAGAAATAATCATCGTTGCAATTACAATTTTTGACTATCAAGATAATCTAAAGCAGCATTAAGTAAATGTCTACTTTAGTGTCTTTGTTTTGGGAGGGCCATCTCACAGTGAACTTTTTACAGCGGGAGAACCCCCAACAAATGGGAACGTGTATTGTTGAAAGGATCCATATGATACAAAGATTTCTTCAAGTTTGCCCCTTGACTGGAGAAAGAAAAGACAATGAATAAACAACTATATAAATGCAGGAGGAAAAGAGCTGAAAGAATCTGCTCCCATATGGTTGTGAAATTAGGCAAGTGTTTACGGTCAATATCACAATTCACACGGACTATGAAAGTATTGTTTGAGTGATTCCCCTAGAGTAAACATAATCTAATGTACTTTAAGTAGAGAAAAAGATAATCTTACTTGTAGATCTTCAGTGCTTCCAGTGCAACAGCACATGATACAGGGTGCCCCGAATAAGTAAATCCATGAGAAAATGAACCTAAAATTTTCATTCTAAACTCCATCAGTAGCGGAAAATAGAGTGACATTATAGAAGCACAATATTTGATTCATGCAAATCTCAAGATTGTGCTTTATGTTCATACCAAGTTTGTTACTTTGGGAGTATATGACATCTGAAATTTCAGGGCTCACAAGAACAGCTCCAATGGGCATGTATGCTGAAGATAGAGCCTGTAAATAAAATTTCAGAAAAAAGGGAGAAAAGTATATGTCAGATTCTGAACAAGGAAGCAATGTGTTTGGAAGGGCAGTATTCTTACCTTTGCCAAGGAGACAAGGTCAGGTTTGATGTTGTATTCATCAGAGCCGAACATTTGCCCAAGCCTTCCAAATGCACAAATGACCTGCATGAATTTGCATCAATTAGGCGTGACATACTCCAGACTTCCAGATAAACTCAAATGGGCATTAAGTTAAATAGAAAATACCTCATCAGCAATAAAAAGGATGTCATACTTCTTCACCACAGCTTGAATCTGGGGCAAGTGTGGAAGAAAATATTGTTTAGCTATGTAGGAATAAGAGAAGTAAAAATATAAGGATTGAAATAACACATTATCTTCATAAAATATCACATTTAAAGGCAAAAAATGGATATTAGTAGTCTATACAGTATGACTGGCAAAAAAAAGGGGAATGCTGGAAACATAGTCTTAATTGAGAGAGAGAGAGAGAGAGAGAGAGAGAGAGATGGTTGCAGGTTCATTAATTACCACTACCTATCCACAGGTTGTTTTATTAGATGTGGAAGTACTATGAATGCATAACAGCACTGATACTAGCTGCATAATAATCCTGTTGGTGATAGCAAACTATTAACAGAATGAAGCAGTTCTAGCTCAACTATTACTGTTGAGTCGTTGACGCTTCCCTCATCATAAAAAATTGATGTCTCTTGGGACCCTCTTGCAAGCAATAGACTTAACAAATAAAACCTTTTTTTGTAAAAAAACAAGGTTACTTACAAAATGTTGATCATTCCAATATGTAAAAGGTGAACAAAAACATGTCAGATAGGACAGCTTGGAGGCATTATATTGGTGGTAGATTTTTTTAGTTAATGCATTTCAAACTCTTAAGAGATAACAGACATAATATGTATCTACCACTCAACCAAAATGTCATGGGGATGCAGAAGAATGACGAAGTTAGGAGATTCAGCACTTGCAGGAAGGGGATCTCTTTGATTCAATTGCTTATCAACTTACCTATTTAAAAGTTGGAATTAACATCGCCAATTGCTGCGTTCCACAGCTTGTAAGGGATGATCAACATCGGAATTTATTGATATATAATCCTGATAGAGATATCTGACTAATGGCTAATTGTTTGATTGTACAAAAGAATAGCAGTGTATGACGCTTCATGAATTGTGGGCTTCGGGGAGAATCAAGTATATGCTATTTTATCACTATATTATAGGGAGATTGTTTCCATGGTTAGAACCCATAGCCCCAAGACCATAATGAAGCAACCTTAAAGTAGAGAGTAGTTATGATCTTTCTATAGAAAATAAATTTCGCCAAAGCTAACCCTATCTTCATATTGCAGAAAAGGAATGCAAATTAGTCTACTATATAGTTTATTCCTTGTTAGCTTAAAACTATTCTTGGACCTTTACCCAGCAACTTAAGCTTTTGGGTCTATTGGGTTATTGATATGGTATTAAAGCCTCGTTGATCAAATGGTCATGAGTTCACTTTCTAAAGCCTTTATGTTCTTATGATGATTTCTCAACACATGATATGAAGTAAGTCTGTACCTAATCCACACTTTCACCTAAAATGATATTTACTTGAGGGGACATTTTGGCATATAAAATCATTCTTAAGCCTTCACCTAACAACTTATACTTCGGAGAATATTGGTCTCTTGACATTCCACATTGAATTCTCAAAGTGATAGTGTAGTAATTAGAGGATGATTAACCAGAACATAAACCTTTTTTCCTTCCATTTTAATTAAAACATAGAATGTTTCCATTCATGGAATGGAATCAAGAATGCAAAATGCCATATGTAATAAGAGTGGGCAGGCGGTTTGCTGTTTTGAACCCAGTCCCAATATCAATTTCTTACTTGGATCATTTCTAAACGTTTAAGGTGCATCAGGCAAAGTTATTATCTCAAAAACAAAAGGACAATAATTCTTTTGGCCTGAAACAAACTTCAATATTCAAATTTCCCCTTAAAAGCATGCTAAAAGGCCAATGTTTTCTCTTTTTCTTACTGATGTTTAAGCAACATATCTAGCAGCCAAAAATGATTTTCCCCACAATCATAGAAATGACAGCAGGCATGAATAATGAAACATAAATTAGCTGCACAAGGAAGTTTTATAACAGTGGTCACCTTATCCTCAAGGCAGTCTATACAACAGATTGGGTGTGGTTGGTTTTCCTTTTCTAGGTTTCTTTGTGGTGTTTTGTTTGACTTTGTTCTTTGGGGTTTCTTTTTTCCTTTTTTTATTTGGTTTCCACCTTTAATGTATACCAATCAAACATGAAGTGACAACGCTTTCAAAATGCTTTTACAACTAGTTTGGCCTTCAATAGTTCCAACAACCTCTTGGCTCCTTTCAAGTTCCACTTGCTCCCCAAACCCTTTCCCAAGCAGGAAATCAAGAGATTTCGTCTCCACTATCATAGCTTCCTTCAATAGAGGTCAGCAAGAGCTCCTTCCAGTTTTCTGAAACAGGCACAAGGAGTACACAGTCTCTATAGGTGTATGATATAAGGACTCATGAAGAAGCCTATGCCTCAAAACCAAATATAGGTATTGGTTGCAAGAACAAACATTTCCTCTGATAGCAACAGTAGGATTAGATTGATCAAAGATAGGAGCAAACATACTGCATGAACAACCCAGGTGATCTGAATTCAACTTCACTTTCTTACAGAAGGTTCACCATTTCTTCCTATAGTAGCATAACAGACACTAACCATAAACCACCACTGAATGGTACCCACCAAAAACTAAAGGATAAAATAGCAAAAGTTTTTCATGTATTTGAAAAATATTCGATTCTATAAAAGTATGAGCAGCCAAATTAAGCACTTTTTTGTTGTAATCTTTTTAACTTCTAGGAATGTTTAAAAAGAATTTAGTCCCTTTTTCCACTTTATCATTGATTTAGTCCTAATGTGACTTTCCAGATGTAATCGAATGATTAATTTGGCCGAAAACCTCAAAATCAAATATACAATCAAAATTTTTAAAAAAGGACACGAGTAAGTTCACTTGAAAAAAAAAAAATGAGAATGAACTTAATTTTGGCAAAATTTCATGAGTAAATTTTCTTTATTACCCAACAAACAAATGAGATTTGCATTTTGCACACAAAATACATAAACGATATGTAGTAAGAGAGCAGTCAACCCAGTGAAATTCAATTTAATCATCCCTTACATGGCCAAAAAAGAATGGATTTTATTTAATTATCTTTAAATTTCTTCACCTCTTTGGTTGACTTGTTTGGATAAGGCTTGAGAAATCCTAATGATATAACAGAACCAAATTCATGAAATAAGGCAGCTGAATAAGCTCCCATATGCTGGGAGTCTAGGGATGGTTAGATAAATAGGCAAAATCATGCACTAGTAAATATTGTCACTAACACGATGCAATGTAGAAGCTTGTGCATGCAATCTACAGTCATCTCACCCTAACACACGCCAGAGAACATACTGGAACCAAAGCTCCCAAAATGAGATCTGAGAATCTTGTTGATTTCATGTTTTTGTTCTGACTTGCCTTCGAACAATGAGATTCTAAATAAGTTGCTTTCAGCTTTCTTAAGAAGTTCCTATTATGAGCTTTTTCAAAAACACCACAAAAGCACTTTTAACAAAGAGTCCAACTAAAAAATGAGCACCCATTTCATCTCTTCAAACTTTATTTTAAACAGCACACATGAGATCGGAGTCTAATGCAGGGTGAAAGAGAATAAACCTTTGCTTTCAAGATTTTCCAAGGGAAATAAAAAGGTGCAGTCAAAGTCTCAGACAACTAATATATTCTAAAATTCTCTACCTTGTCAAAATAAGTTGCAGGAGGTAGTATCACTCCACCAGCTCCCATGACAGGTTCGGCAATAAATGCAGCAATCTGAAGTAGAAAACAGGTAGATCAGACCAAAGCAATCATTTTTACTTGGATATGATTTTTCTAAGGAATTGGGTGAAAATTTTCAGAACTGTCTCTGGTCCCTCTTTGAGGATAAGATTCTCCAAATTATTGGCTAATCTAGTTGCAAACTCCTCCTCTGTTTCTCCTGATACAAAGCAATCGTATAAATATCAGTCAACAAATAAATGAAATGGAAGGGCAGTCAAAGAAACCAAAAAATAACCATAACCTGGAAGATGATAACGCCAATAGTGAGGACAATCAGTGTGCAACACAAAGGGGGCCGGAAGGTCAAATTGCTGATGCAGAGCAGGAAGGCTACAAAGATAATGGAATCTTAGTAGTTTATGATTCAATAGCAGAACCATTGGATAATAAATTTTGCATTGAATAAGCTCTTACCCTGACAAACTAGCAGATATCACAGTTGAGCCATGATATCTGAGAAAAGAAAGGAAGCAAAAAGAATTTTAGGTCCATCAAACATCAAGAAGATGAGGAGACCATAATAAGCAACCAAATTACGCTTTTGATCGAGCAATAAATTTCTTCTTATTCGGTCTTCCAAGGGCATTGTTATAATACCATACCAGCTTCACCTGCAGAAAAATAAGATTAAACTTCCATGGAAATTCGGAGTATTAGCATAAGAACTACAACTCAGAAACATAATATTTTAACACTTTCAAAAAATAGTGTCTATACACTTACCTGAGTGTCATTCGCTTCCGATCCACTATTTACAAAGAAAGCTTTTGCCATCTTTCTTGCTGTAAAAGTTTCTAAAAGCTCTTTTGCAAGATCCTGCAAAGTAGGGGGAATGCCTTTTGAAGCAACACCCTCATACATTTCATGGTTTCCAACATGCAACAAGAAGCTATAATATAAAGTGGATGAAGTAAATCAGTGCTTACACAAACAAACATTCACGATATTACTAAATTAATACATGGAAATTTAAGAGGAATAGATTCTAGGATGATGACCTTAGAATTGAAAGGTTTCAACATAAACAGAACACAAAAAATCCATCTCAAGTAAAATCAGGGAGACTATTTGTGGCCCCAATGGTAAATTTATTGAAGAACCTTGGTTTTTTTTTAATGAAGCTGCATTATTGTTTCATCTGGTTAGATTTTACCATCCTGAAAAAGAATCCAAAAGGTCCAAAGAGAAATAAGTTTGGGTTTCCAAAAAGACAACAAAATCAAGACTAGTATGTTGTGATGCGGAGAAGGTTGCTACGCTGAGCACTGTGACAAGTCCTGGAAATGGGAATCATGACACCGCTACGTATCAGAATAGGACAAACATTGTTCATAAGAGTGAAATTTTTACCAGCACAGACAAATTGAGTTCTGATTCCATAAAACTTGATGATCTAAATGAACTACTTTACATATTGCTTTATTAGTATATCAAATCTGTAAAACTTTACGAGGATTATTGTAGTAAATTAGTGGAGCAAAAATGCTCTTGAGAGATTGGTAAGCCTCATACATTGGACTCTTCCCAAACAACCCCACAATGTATAAGCATTATGCACTAAGTCACCCTTTTATATGTAACTAATGCATGTAAAGGAAGGCTATACCCTTTCTCTAAAAGGCAGATATTTTACCAAGTTGAAGGAGTATCAAAAGACAATGCTCAAGAGTATATCTAGGGAGTGGATTTTAGATGTAGAAGAGCAACGACCTATTGTAGAGCAAACTAGAGGCAAAAAATGCATGTAACGCACCCCGTTAGTAGCATCAAAATTTACTCCATTCAAAGAAGAGTTTTGCATTTCAATCTCAAAATTTAGATGAATGCAGAACCCTTTGCATGTTTTATGAGAACACTTTTGTTAGCTTTCTGAAGGTCTCCAACATCTCATATGTCATTTGCATTCGTTGTCAATGCACGTATTCATTTTCAGATAGAGAGTCAAAAAAATGGATTTTCAGATCGTCTAATTCAACAGCTTAAAAATAGGTTTTGTCCCAACATTCTCAAAGGACATGGCACTCGGTGGAACAGATGAAAAAACCCATGTAGCCAGTGCAAATAGTTTGGACTTTAGATTTATATGACAGTGATGAGTAAAAACTTGTATTGTGTAGAGTTAAATACCATATAAAATGCCAAAACATAGAAAATGCTGTATGGTATATGTGTTAATTGAAATCCCAAAATAGAGGCTTAGCAGAAAATAATTTGGACATTAAATGCTACTTAAGAATACCAAAACGAAAATGAACAATGTAATTACCAGAGAAGGTTTGGTGGTACGATTCCAAAAGGAGTGATAGAAAGGCAAGGTATTTAATTGTGCAGTTGCAGCAGCAACAAGTCGTGGTTCATTTCCCCCTGCAGATGTTGCATCAGGTAAATAGTTAAACTAGTATGATAGCCAAATGCATAACATGAGGATTTACAATGGCTGAGATAAATATATTGGTTGCAATCAGATTTGGACTGGCAGCTTATTTTACTTGAAAGATTATTTGCACAAATCAGAATTGTGTTTTCACTTCTCTTTCTGCAACTAGGAATTTTCATTCTTCTTCAGCCAGTAAAACCAAAAAATATCCTCAACTACTAACCAAATTGATCACTTACAATAATATGATCAAGAGAAATCAAGAACAGTATTATTGAACTCAATAAAATGCATCTATTTGGATGCTGAACACTTTTTACTACCATGTTCTAAGTCCACCAACATCCATTTCACCTATTACTAGAAAACGTAATCAAATCACTCATTCTCATGGATGCAGTATCGAGGCTATGTTACAAATGCCTAGACCATCTAACACCAACCCCGATATTATTTTCTTTAAGTGTCACTTTATCTTACAATGGGAGAGTTACTTTTGCACCTTGGTCCTTTATATTTATTCTAAGCATCCACATTAACATTTTCTTATAAATCAAATACATTCACCTATTTTATATGCATGCTTTATAATGGTACATTTTGAATAAAATAGTTGATGCAACAAGCATTGTGTATAATTTTCCTTTTTCTTTTATCCATATTTGAACATATTGCAAACTTCAATCTAAACATTTAAAAAATGGTGGAACTATCACTAATATCTTAAAGACAATACCATACTATGGACGACACAACAACAACAATTCCCTGGTATGTGAGAATTTAACCCATAGTCAATGGTTTCATTATCCTATTCACGTGACCTAGTATACAATATGCAAGGAAGTGTCACTTTTCAAAAAAAAATGATCAATAAGAACCACATTTAGTGAGTTGTATGCCAATACAAAACATAAAAATGGTTTGGCGAACCTGGTAAATCAGAAACTGTTGTTTAAACCAACAGAAGGGATAAGTACAAGCTACGAGTATATAGGATTCAAGCCTATTTAGTGCATTCAAGCTTAACTCCAAAATACTCTCAAAAGGCTCAAGACTTAGCTCCATGAGGAACAAGATGAGACAAGTTGTGCTTAAGCTTGGCTCAGTCATCGAATTGATCCATTCCAACGGCTGGACCTTATGAATTGCCTCAACTATTGAAGATGTCAGGCCAAAAATCCACATTCAAAGGCTCATTGTAAGTAAATGGACATTTGTTTCACAATATGCAGGGACCAAGAACCATCCCATTCTCACACCATTTCAGTAGAAATGTGGAAGGGATAAGAGGATGAGCCCTCTAATGCAAAACCAGAATAGTTAGATATCATGCTTATATTTAAATATCACACTTTAAGGTTTGATAAAAGGTCACCAACAAAAAAATAAACATTAGTCACTAGTACTGAACGAACAAGTAGGCTCACAAGCTGGCATATAGTGTACCAAAAGGACTTGCTCAGTGTCAGTTATCCTTTGTGGATGATGCTTGTTTTCCACATAACCTAGTCTTGAAATCCTAAGTCTCTTTAAAGGATTCTTTCTTTGCTTGAGAAGCTGCTTGAAGAAGATTAATGACTATTGATCTCCACTTCAGACATACAGGTTTATATCACTAAAAGATGTTCGATGAGCAAATGCAATACTGGATGTGAACATCTATTCTTGCACTGCAATTCTGCTCTGATTATTTGGTGTGCGGTTTTCTCTGTTCTAGATGTTCACTGAGTACAATCCAGATGCTTTACTGAGGAGCTTTTGGCTTGGAAGTGGTTCGCTAGACCTAAATGGAAGAGAAAAGCTTGGAGATGCATTCAGTTAGCAGTTCAGAGTTTGAATGCAGAGGGTAAGTTAAAGAATGCCTAGAATAGGCAGGTCGCTCATCCTGTTGATAGGCAAAAGAAAATTTCAGAGGCTGTGCTTCAGAATATGATGGCCTTCAGCAAGTTTTTAGGTTTATCCTTTGTTGGAAACAAGCTAAGACAGAAAATTTGGAAGATATTGAGAATGAAGGCTAGAGGAGTTCAAGGCTTCTGATATCAAAGTATTGAAATGCAGAAGGAAAAATAAGCAACCAAAAAGGCTAGAATGGAATGGGGAAAGTACCAAAAATATTCTCTTTTTCTCATTTTTCCAATTTTATTTTCCAAGTTCTATTCTAAATTTTAGTTTTATTTCCGCTTCTATGCCAGGCTGAATTCATGCCACCCTAATTATATTCCTAGTCATGATATGTCAAAACTCTTGAAAGGTGTAAAAAATAAAGAAAAAGTCTTTTTTGGAGTTTTTATATTAATTGTATACCTCGTGATATTGAAATATAATAAATTTGGTTATAAAAATTTGCACAGTATAAAAATGCTACTAGAACAAAAGTCAAGAATAAAAATGACGAAATAGAAGCAGTTAAAAATTTTTCGACGTGATTTTTGCAAATGATGTGTGAACTGTTATAACATACTGTTAAAATATGCTTTAAGATATGCGTTGATATTCTTTTTGTAAAGATAGGCTAGTATTTTTTATATTTTTTCAAATAACCCTATATATATGTGTGTGTGAATAGAACTAACCCAAGTACGAAATTTTTCACTTATTACCTTCTCTTATATATTTCTAGATAGTATCAGGGCATTAATTGCTGCAACTACCAGTCACCACTGCTGGACCTTCTCAACAGCAATCAGTGCAATTCAATTTGCTGATTCAAAGCCCCATATTGATTTATTGATTGAAGCTGATTAAGCCCCATATCAGGGCATTAATTGTTTTTTTCTGACAGAGTTTTTTCATTCAAGATCCTATTGCTGGTTTCTTCTTGCTCAATTCAACAATTCATAGTTCGTTTTTCTTATTTTTTGCATGTTTATGTGTTGATAATATCTAAGAAAGCTTTTGTAAGGCCCGAGTCTTAAAATTATGGTAATCATGATTAATTAAGGTAATATAATTAAAATTGAGGTTGAAAAATATAGAAAATTGGGTCAAAAGAGTCAAGATTTGGACCAGATGGCTCGTGCCCGATGCAGGCTTGACACGTGTCTGACGTAGGCTTGACGCGTGCCTGACACAGGCTTGATGCGTGCCTGAGCGCAAAAACTAGTGGGTCAGCACCTAATGTACAACTACGCTACCCTCGAGCGCACAACTAGAAGTAGCTTGTACCTGATGCACACCCGAGCAGTGCTCGAGCACACTGCAGTATAAATACAATACCCGAGCTGATTTCTTTTATTTTCTCAGAGAATTTCCAAAGAAGAGAGAGAGTCGAGTAGAGAGAGGAAGAGAGAAAGCTTGAGGAAGTACAATTTAAGAGAATCAAGGTTAGAATTCAATAAATCTGAAGTCAAAGCAAGTGCACTTTATACTCTTCTTCTATTATTGTTGTTTCTTTCCAATTTTCATTAGCAATTCTCATTCCATAGCTCAACTATGTTATGATTTCAAAGTTATATTGTTTATACTAATCATGCACGTTAACTTTCCATGATTTTATAGCAAAATTCTATAAGAACTCATGCCTAAATTATGTATAACACACATGTCCTAAAATTCTGCAACTAAGCTTCATGCATGTCTGAAAATATGATAATTTGCTCCTGCATGTATAAAATCCATACTCAACTTTCTTGCACGGCCATAATAAGTTGATTATTAGTTTCTGCATGTTAAATTATATGCTACACACTCTGGAATTTGATAATAAACTCTCCATGCTTGCTCATTTTCTGCAATCAAGTTACTGAAAATGTTATTGCATGGACTGATGCTGATTTCTGCATGCAGAATTTGCTACATTAAGCTGAATTTGCTGTATTAAATTTTAGCTATGGTTCTGAAATGCATGTATACAAATTGAAATCCTGGCAGAATTTATATAGAGCTGATTTTCTGCATTATTATGCTGTATTTGATCCACAGTTTGATAAATTACTCTGTAATAATTGATAAGAACAGTTCTGCACATCAATTTATGAGAGTATACTCTACATATTTCTATATTTGTTGAATTATATGCCCTGGAATTTAGTAAAAACCCCAATGTTTGCTGAATTTCTTGCATATTAAGCTAATTTCTGCATTACATGCTAATTTAGCATCCCATTCTCTCCATAATATGCTAATTCAGCATCCCACAGAAATAATGAGTTTTATGTGACATGAAAGTATTGAAATATGACAGAAAACTCTACAATTAAATTAAGAAATATGATCATTTTCTCTAAAAATGAGAAAATTATGAAGAACCAAGAATAAGTGTAGAGTTTTCTTAAGAATAAGCATTGGACCAAGGTTTTTATTCAGTGGATAGTATATTTTGTCATACCTTAGTATATTTTAATGATATATCGATGTCCAACTCTATAAAACTGCAGGATTAAGAAGTAACGTCTGGCCCCGTCTATAGGATGATATGCAAACAACCCACCTATGGATCTTGAATAGTAACATATGGCCTTTGGTTGTGTGGGAGCATACACAACCCGAGCTTCGATAATTTGTTCCTTTAGTTAATAAGGCCTGCTGACCCTGCTCCTTAAGAAAAGTAATAATTAAGCATGCTTTAATGATATAAATGGAATAAGAGCATGACAAGAAATCTGAAAATGTATTATTGAAAATTTTCCTGCACAAGTTTGCTTATTTTCATCCGATCATGTTCTATAATCTTTTCGATATGTTTTAAATGCAAAGTATGCATATTCATTGATATATTTTGTACCTTATTAAACTTTTAGCTCACTCTTTTACTGTTTTACTAACCTCCTCAAATGAGATGTACGTGTTCTTACCGAATGAGCAGGAGTGAAAATCAGGAATGTTTGCAGAATTTTAGTTTAGAATTTCATGGATGTTTTATGTTGTTTAATGTTTTTGGACAACGTTTAATATATCTAAATGCTGTATTTTAGTTTTAGTTTCGGACATTAGTTTTCGACGGTTATGTTGTTTGGACAACAGCTGTACTATTTTTGGGTCAAGTGTCGGTTATTTTGGATATGATACATTTCGAGTCATGGATGAATATGTGGATGTGCAGCAGTTATGATTTTTATTCCGTAGATTTTATTATGTTGAGTTTGTTTGGACGGGCATCTTTCATTACATAAAGGTCCAACGTCAATATTCAGGATGTTGGAAGCCACGTGTGGTGTGGCTATTTGGGTCCCGTGTATGATATTAAGATAATTGAAATTGTGGTCCGTCAATGTATCAAGAGTTCATGTCCGTATGTTTATTAGAGGTTAAATTGTTTAATTAATAATAATTGGATTAAGAGATAATGACGGGATTGGGATCTAGGATGTGACAGCTTTGCCATGAATCATAACAAATCTATTATTTTCATCATGTTTTCGTGTCATTACTGCTGCACAATTGTGCATATGTTCTTCGTTTGATTTGGTAATTTTTGGTTGCTTTCTAGTTGATTACCCTTCGATTTTTTGTATGAGAGATTATCCTTTGATCTGAGAGATTTTTGGTTGATAGAACTCAATTTCTGGGCGCCTCTATCGTTCCTCTGTTGCTGCTATTCATGCTCTGCTCCTGCTCATGGCTTGTTTTCTACCAGACGGTTTTCTAGCCTTTCTGATTCCAAGTCCATCTGTTGAAGATTGTGGTTGGTTGTCTAGAAGGTTGACAGTCGGTTTCTGCTTGTCGCTGAGGCCGCTGTTCTCTTGTTTCAGGCAGAATATGCTTTTCTTCTCCTCTGTCTTCTTCAGCAGTGGTGTGACTTTGTTTTCTGTTGCTTTTTGCAGCTAGTATTTCTGGCTGTTTTGTTCTTTTTTTTTTGGTGCTTCGACTAGGGTTTCTCCTCTTGCTCCATGGCGGTTGTTCCTACTTCGATTTTTTATGGCTACTTCTTGTTGTAATGGTATAGCTAGTTATGAAGAAGTGACTAGTTTTTATTGTTGCAAAATTGGGCATGCCCGAAATAAGTGTGGAAACTGCATAGCAAACCCACTACAAGTCTCTAAGTGGTCTACTATTATACTTAAGGAGGAATATTCATGCTCACTTGCTCGTGGGGTGTATTTATCTATACCTACTCTTCTTAAGATGGATAACCTCATTGCCTATCTTTTGATGTCTCCTCGAGATTTACTTAATTGATGCTGGTGGTTTGTATCACATGACTAAAGTGGCATGTATCTTACATGATTTTATGTTGTGCTCTCATGCACCTAACATAATTGTGGTTGATAGCTCTTCTGCAAAAATTAGAAGAAATGGTTCTATTTGTTTGACCCCGGCATTACATCTATCTGCATGCTATTGGTGAGCAAGTTCACTCAAAAGAACCAGTGTTAAGCCATGTTTTTTCTAACTCATTTTCAGGATCTTGTAGCACAGAATTTTATTGCTAGAGGTCATCGTGTGCTAAGAGGTCTTTACTTGTTGCAGGAAGAACCAACTCCACTATTTGTTCTAGCATTGCCTCTACACCTCTTGAAATTCACTATATGAGTCATTCCTCTCTTTCTAATATGAAAAAAATTACAGCGAACTTTGAGTTCTGCTTATGAGTCATGTTAGCTAGCCAAACACCATCTTTGGTCATTTACCCTTGGGTAAATCTACGCACCTGCCTCTTTTGAGTTAGTTCACTTCGATATCTGGGACCTCGTTAAATTTTGTCTAAATTAGAACTTAGCTATTTTGTTTCATTTGTTGATAATTTTTATAGGTTATCTAGCCATACTCGATCAAAAATTATTTTGAGTTATATTTCATTTTTTTGTGTTCTACGTCGAAATTAAGACCTAATTTTCAGCCTCTATCAGTACTTTCCGTAGTGATAATAGTCATGAGAATTTTCTTGTTCCTTTTCATCATTTGTATCCTAGCAGAGGATTCTCCACGAGCCAACTTATCCCTACACACCCCCAACATAATGGGGTGATAGAAGTTGCTAGAACTTTTCTACTCCAAATGGGAGTTTCCAAAATGTTTTAGAATGACGCAGTTTTGATAACTTACTATTTTATTAATTGAATGCCAATAGTTGTCTTTCTCATATCTTATTTCCCGAAAAGCCATTATATTTTCTTTCTATGAAGATTTTTGATTGTTGAAAGAAGAAGTAATTCTTTTATGTGCTTCATTCTATGGAGTACATTAATACTTTAGACGAGTGCATTATAAGACACGTAGAAGATATGGTAGTATCTTCAAATATTCTATACAATCAACTAAACAGGGAGGGAGAATAAAACTCTGATCCTTTAATTTATGACACTGTACGTCATGGCAAAGCACCACAACACTGGAAATATTCATTAAACCAGATCTCCTAGATTTGCACTGCTAAGAAGATGCTCCTTGGCTAGAAATATCCTTGAGGATATTTCCAAAAATGCAAGAATATTCCCATTGAGGATATCCTTGGCTGGAAATATTATTCCAATTCTGCAAGGACGCTCCCATTGATTCCTCAATCTGTCTGAGGAATCCAGTTGACTAATCAACAAGATTTCAATAGTTTTGTTTGTTATGTTCATGAAATTCAACCTTAAGTGACAAGACTTCACCACAAGTCTCTGCGATGCATTTTTATTAGATATGCTTATACTTAGAAGGGGTATCAATATTTCTCTCCGAAGTTTAGATGCTTTCTAGTATCCTCAAATGTATCATTTCATGAGTCTCAACTGCTTCATCCCAACATATCTCATAGAGTCCAATGTCCAGTATCCCTCGTGATGATCATGATCTTGTTTATGAGATTATTTATGGCCTCCTATGCTTCTTGTCACTTGTTCCCTCCTTACACTCCTATCACTACAACTTATGTTCACAGTCTTCATCGGATGTTTGGTTCCTCTAATAGAGCAGATCCTAAGTTGTCGCTCTATTGATCCAATTCTTTTGCCAATATAGAATATTTTTCCTGATCAAGAGATCAATTTGGAACTTCCAATTGCATTGAGGAAGGGTCGTAGCAATTTTACTAAGCATCCGTTATCTGCTAAGTTATCATACGCTAGAGTTTCATCATCTCATCAAATCATTTGTGTCAACCTAGAACTCTATTAGTGTACCTCGTTCTTTGCATGAGGCCATTTCTTATCCTGGTTGGCAGGAAGCTGTAAAAGAAGCGATGGTTGCTCTCAAGCATAATCACACATGGAAACTAATCTAGTTGACTCACAAGAATAAAACCTATCAACTATAAATGGGTATACACAATAAAAGTCAGTCCATATGATTCTTTAACTCGATTGAAAAATAATCTATTGGCTAAAGGATATGCTCAGACATATGGAGCAGATTATACTGACACTTTCTCTCCCGGTGTCAAGTTGATTTTTATTAGACTTCTCATTCTATTGGTTGTAACTCATCACTAGTTTTTACATCAATTAAACGTAAAAAATGCCTTCTTACATGATAATTTTCCAAAGGAGGTTTATTTGGAGGGTTTGTTATATAAGGGTTTGGATCTATTTGACGGCTGAAAAAATCTTTGTATAGTTTCAAACAGTCTTTGCGGGTATGGTTTGCTAGGTTTAATGAAGTTGTCTTCGAGCATTTGCTCTCTTATTGTAACAACAGCCACTCTATTTTTTATTGTCATTCTAGTATTGGGTACTGATAGGTCCAATATAAACATGGGCCAGCCAGGAATGAGGCCCAACCGGCAGGATGGTCCAATTAGGGGGTGAGGCCCAAAGAACCTTGTGCAATGCCCAACACCCCGAGACGGATCCTGGGTCAGACAGGCCACACCCAAGCCCATTAGACAGCTCTTGACACGCGCCCAATCACGATCCATATGCGCCTCCCCCTCGATGGCTACAAACTGGCAACACAGAGACGCAGGCCCAGGGAATGCCAGCTAATGGCGGACGCGGTCAACTCTGGCAGGTCACAGAGCCCACCAACCCACAGTGGCTCAGCAAATCCCAACAAAAAGCGGCTAGGCCCATGTTGGCCACACCGGACGATGGTCCTCTTGCCACCACAAGACGACACCTAACGCTAGTGGGCACTGCCAGTACTCAGCAGGCGAACCCAGGCAGGACACCTATCACAGGTTCCGGTGCCAAAAGCCTCCACCACAGAGCTCTACAGATACTTTCTCCTTCGCTAGAGAAGGGGGGACATCATTCAGAGCAATTCAAGCTAATGCAAGCTAAACTTCGAATACCAAACTCGAGCCCAGACTCACAAAAAGCGGAGAAAGAACTCAACTCTCTTTCTTCCAACCAACCGTCGCTCCCATCCAACGACCGTCGTAAGCCACTCTCCGAAGTGCACAAAAGGAGCACAAGCCTCCTCTAATCCACACTCGCACCCCCTACATATGAATATCATTGTATTCTACATTTCGTTTACCTTCACACTCTTTAATTTTTCTATTCTCTCATAAAAACTATTGACTTGAGTGTCAGAAGATAAACCGATGAGTGAGTCTCATCAATCCTTTAACCTGTTGTTAACTGTTTGTGATGCGCAAGGCCAAGTTGAAAACCGTGAAGACCAGACCTGTTCGAGTTCAACCCGACTCAATGAATTCGAAGGCTCCCTAATCCGTACAGTAAACCGGAACTGATAACGCATCATTGGCACCGTCGGTGGGAACGACAAGTCTAACCACCTAGCATCACGTTCACACTTGAAGTCGGAAAATGATCAATACCCAAGTGCAAGCTAGTGTGCCAGTGAGGGACACAACAGCCCACGGCGACGACTCCTCGGTGGGTAGCCGTACAAGCGAGCAGCTCGAACTTGACGTGTGTAAGCTGGCCGCAAATGTGGGAGACATGAAGTAGATGTTTCAGATGCTATGCGCTTGGACTGGAATACAATTGTTAGGAGCTCCTTCCCCAAGTCCCCAGGCGTCAACCTCCAGATGAAGGGGCCGTGGGCCGAGGCTCCCAGTGGCAGGAGCAGCAAGGCCTGACAACATCGCAGTCCAAGCAGCCTTAGGCAGTGGGGCCCAAATGTCACCACGAAACCTCCTAAGCAAGGAAGCATTGGAGGAAAGCCCGGAGCGGCAAAATGTCCGCAACAACCGCAGCGACCAGAGGCTCGTGACCTGAGGGGAGGGCTTATGTAGTACGTGGCCGCCCCATGCAGACAGCCACCACAACCTGTGCACCCCCCAGAGAACTCAGAGGTCAGGAACTTCCTCAATGTAAAGAGGAACGAGTCCTTCCATCGGATGGAGGAGAAGGTGGAGAAAATATGGCAACATGTGTATGAGGGGGAGGCTGGCCGATAAATACTCAACCTAAGAAGGTCGCCATTCATGATGGACATTCGGACACAGCCACTCCTTCTCGAGTTTAAGATATCGACACTGGATGCATACGATGGAAGTACGGATCCAATGGACCACTTGGATTACTTCTGGACATTGCTGACCTTCCACGGGATGAGTGAAGCCACCATGTGCTAGTGCTTCCCCTGGACACTCAAGGGGGACGCCAGGCTCTAGTTCCACAACCTTTAACTAAACTCCATCTGATCATTCGACGAGCTTGTCGACTATTTCTTGTGCCAGTTCGCCTTCAGTCGGAGGAAGAAGCAGCCCTGGCACCTCGTTTGCTTCAGATTGAAGCCTGAGGAGAACCTGAAGCGCTTCCTGAACCGGTTCACTGCGGAGGCTGCCGGATCCCCTAACTCTCCAACGAGATGAAGTTGAGTGCCTTCATCGCCACATTGGCGACTGGGGAGTTTTTCAAGCACCTAATGCATCAACGACCCCAAACCTTCTGGGAAGTAGAGGTCATCACTCGGGCCTACATCGTGGTCGAGGATGCCAACAAAGCAAAGCTTCTCGGACGCATGGACCAACAACCCGAACGTTTGACCGTGGGGAAGAAGAGAAATGGTGACAGCGGTCGCTCTTGGGAACCTCGTAAACAGCAACGGTCTGAGCCGGATATCAGAAGAGAGCACAAGCCCCTGGACCTAACGCCCCTGAACAATACCTGCTCGAACATCCTAATATAGATTCGGGATGAGAAGTTTCTGAAGTGACCCAAGGCGCCAAAGAACCCAGAAGCCAGAGACCAAACCAAATACTTTCATTTCCACCGGTCATTGGGTCACACCATGGAGGAATGCTGCACCCTACAGAAGAAGATCGAAGACCTGATCCGCTGGGGGCACCTCATACGGTTCTTGAGAAGCCCAAGACAGGCTCTTGAGGTAGCAGGCGATGAAGCTAGAGAACAGCCGAAGAACCATGTAGCCCCCAGGTAGTCAACATGGTTTCAAGCAGACCGGTCAAGAGTAGTGCCCAAGACCGCCTTGAGGCCGCATCAAGCAGCAAGAGAGCGAGGGTAGTGGTTAGGATTGATATTATTAGTTTAAGTGACGACGATATGACTCATATAACGCCCCCCATTCCGACCCTCTTGTTGTATCTGTCTTCGTTTCAGACGGTACGTTAAACTACCAGCTGAAACGAGTTTTCATCAATAATGAAAACTCTTGAAATTTGCTGTACCTCGACGTGTTTTTTAAACTTGGATTGAAAAAAAGTCAGATGAAAACAGTCGATGGCCCCTTGTACAGCCTAGACAATGAGCCGATGCCCGTACACAGAGAAGTCCAGCTTGAGGTCACAATGGGAACACACCCACGTACGGTCATCCGAATGCTCATGTTCCTTGTCGTTGACATACTATCGGTTTGCAACGCCATCCCGGGCCGACTGTTTCTAACCACCTTCGGGGCAGTGACGTCGAGTTCCCACTTGAAGGTGAAGTTACCGGCGCCATTGGAGTAGGGGAGGCGCTGGGCGACCAGGTGATGGAACGAACATGCTAACTGTCCCAGGTCACTCCGGCCACTCTCAGCCAGCAAGCCGAGGATCTAGACTTCCGAGATGAGTCCACATTACAACAGGCCCAGTCTGGCGAATCAACGGACTTGGTTCCCTTGGACTCCAATGAGCCCGAGAAATGCATACACGTTGGCAGTTCCCTTTCAACGCCGGTTCATGTCCACCTCGTGGGCTCCTCAGACAGAATTCAGATATTTTCACACGAACCCCTGCGAGCATGCCTAGGATACCGGGTAGAGTAATGGTTCACAAGTTAGGCCTTAATCTTGATCATAAATCCATCCGACAAAAGCGCAGGAACCACTCCGTCGAAAAACTAATAGCCATAAAAGAGGAATTGAAAAGACTGCTCGACGTCGAGTTCATAAGGGAAGTCCAGTACCCGGACTGACTGTCAAACGTCGTTCTCGTGAAGAAGAGTAACAGCAAATGGCGGATGTACGTCGATTTCACAGACGTAAACAAAGCCAGTCCGAAAGACAGTTTTTCGTTGCCGAGGATTAACTAGCTGGTGGATTTACATCCGGCCACAAACTCATAAACATCATGGATGCCTACTCGGGTTACAATCAAATAAAAATAAGCCCAAATGACGCAGAACATACATCTTTCATAACTGACCAGGGGACTTACTGCTATAAGGTCATGCCCTTTGGTCTGAATAACGTTGGCGCTACCCACCAACGGCTGGTGAATAAGATGTTTGAAGCCCAGATCGGACGAAACGTGGAGGTGTATGTGGACGACAAGCTCGTCAAAAGCAAAGTCACCGACGACCACATCCGCGATTTGGCTGAGACATTTGAGGTGCTTTAGGATCATAGAATGAAGTTCAACCTGGCCAAGTGCGTAGTCGGAGTGACATCCGGGAAGTTCCTGGGCTTCATAGTATTCCAGCAAGGCATCGAGGCGAACCCAGAGAAGAAAACGGAAATCCTTGACATGAGCCTGCAGCGGACTGTGAAGGAGGTCTGGAAGCTCACAGGGAGGCTCACCGCCCTCTCTCGGTTCCTGACCAAGTCGGCAAAAATGTACTTGTCATTCTTTAAGGCCCTTTGAAGGACAAAAGCGACCAGATTCCAATGGACCGCTGAATGCGAGGTGACATTCCGCGAGCTCAAAGAATATTTCTTCAACCCGCCACTCCTGACCTGGCCTTCAGAGGGCGAGAAGCTGTATCTCTATCTGACGGTGTCGAACACGACCCTGGGCTCGGTCCTCTTCCATAAGCAAGGAGGTGTGCAACGGCCCGTGTATTATATAAGCAAGCTGCTAACAGACACGGAGTCCCTTTACTCGCATGCCGAAAGGACCGCTCTGACTCTCATCTACTTCACTAGAAAGCTACAGTCGTACTTCCAAGCACACTGGATCATCGTGCTGACCGACCAACCATTGAAAAGGATCCTATAGAAACCAGAGGTGTCCGGATGACTGATCAAGTGAGCCATAGAGCTGGGTGAGTTTGACCTAGAGTTCCGACCTCGACCGACCCCTAAAGGGTCAGGCCTTCGCGAACTTCGTAGTCGAAACCACCCCTGCTCTCGACGCCCCTGATCGGACCGGAGGCTCAAATGTTCCGAACGCCCCAACATGGACTTTACACGTTGACAGATCGTCAACACAGGCAGGGAGTGGGGCTGGCATAGTTCTCGAAACTCCGGACGGCTCAGAGATAAAGTACTCTTTGACGCTCGGATTCCAAGCAACCAACAATGTCGTCGAATATGAAACCCTCCTCCCAGGACTTAGGCTAGCCAAGGCATCAGTCGTCTATAGCGACTCAGAGTTAGTAGTAAACCATATCCAATGAACTTTCGAAGTATCGAACCCTCTGCTCGCTAAGTACCTAGCTAGGGTGAGAGCTCAGGCTCAGCTGGCCTGATCAGCTAGGACGGAAAACTGGAAGGCAGATCAACTGGCTAGGGCTGCTGCGATGAGGTCTAAGAAGCAGTACGTCCGGAGCATGCAAGAAGTCCTAACCGCCCCTAACATCGACGACACGAAATACGAGATGCTGCAAGTGGCTAACAGCGACAACTGAATGACCCCATACCAAAAGCTATATGACGGACGGCACCCTGCTGAAAAACTCGAAGGAGGCCAAGCGCATGAAAAAGATGGCCGGGTGGTACACAATCATCGATTGGAGATTGTACCGATGGGGGTATTCAACCCCTTACATGAAACGTCTCACACCAAAACAGGCCAAATATGTGCTGTGCGAAATGCACCTTGGCATTTGCGGCTCATATGTCAGATGAAAGAATCTTGCATTCAAGGTCATGCGATAAGGGCTATAATGGCCCACGATGAAATGTAATACCATGGACTTTATCAAAAATGCGAGAGCTGCTAAGTCCACAAAACCATGAGCCATTAGCCTCACATGGAGTTGCAGAGCCTGCAGGCTCCATGGCTCTTCGCACAGTGGAGGCTCAACATCCTCAGGCCAATGCCCTTGGCGTTCGAGTCCTCATAATTGGCATCAACTATGATGTAGGGAGGGGGTGAAAGTAGAGAGAAGACTAATAGAGGGGTAAAGACAAGAAATTAGACTAGATGGGTAGAGACAAGAAAGGGATCAAACCAAAGGGGAGAGAGAAAGGGAAGCACAATTGCTCAATTGCAACTCAAATACTCATTCATTCATTAATCATCATCAATACCAAATAATAGAAATGACGGTCTTATATAAAGAACCCGCTATCTAAGAAAATTGGAAACAAATAACTTCCTAAAATTAAAAACNTATAATTCGATATGTTTAATACCGATATAATTATGATCAATACCAATACATATATTTTCATCAATGATTGGGTGTATTCTTCTCGTTATGTATATAGATAATATTGTAATTACTAACAGTGATAGAACTTGCATTATAGATATGAAATTGTTCGTTCAACATCAATTTTAGACGAAAGATCTCGAGAGTTTGTATTATTTTCTGGCATTGATATTGCTAGGTGTTGACATGGCATGCTTGTTTCGCAAAGAAAATGTATTGTGGATTTACCTCAAGAAATTGATATGTTAGATTCAAAACCTTATGATACTCTAATAAATCCAAGAATCAAGTCATTACTAGATGATGAGGAGAACTTTGTTGAATCGGAAAAGTATCAACAACTAGTTAATAAGTTCAATTACTTTGTTATGACAATTGATGAAAATATCGGTATCAATATTGGTCGCGATCATATCGATATCAAATATAAATCAAATAATACTTATTAGTGTTAGATATATTGCACATAAAAAATTTGAAAATCATCAAATGATAGGGTCGTATTGGCAAATGCAAAACATATTGCAATATTGTCACGATAAAGAGAAATATTGACATCGGGGGGCTCTGATACCGATACATATTGGCCGATACGTATTATATCGGCTAATATTTCCATCAATAGTTGTGACTCATTTAGATATTGTCTTTTTGGCTAGTATTGTGAGCCAATTTTTATTTTTACCTCACATTCTTTATTGGAAGGCTACAATGCCTACTATAAAATATCTCAAGAATACACTAGGATGAGAATTACCTTACAGTAATCATGATCATACTCAGATTGAGAGGTTTTCTGATACTAACTGGATTGGATCGTCGCATAATCAGAAATCTACTATCGATTATTATGTTTTTATTGGAAGCAATCTTATGTCATAGAAGAGTGAGAAATAAAATGTGGTAACTCGATCAAGTGTGACGTCAGAATATCATAGCTTTGGCAATTACTCAATTCTTAGTTGTAAGAATTATGGGCTTTTTCAACTGCAATGCAATAATTAAGTAGCCATCTATATTACATTAAATCCAGTATTTCACAAATATACAAAATATATTAAGATAGATTGTTACATTGTTCAATAGGGCTTAAATCATATTCACTATGTGAGGACTAAAGATCAGCTTGCAGAAATTTTACTAAGCCTTTAACTAGAGTTGGAGTTACGTATATTTGTAAAAAGCTTAGCATAATCAACATCTATACTCCAGCTTTATAGAATGCTAGAATATGCTTTAGGGTATACTACGGTATATTCCTTTAACAATGGTAGTTTAGTATTTTTAATATATATAGATAACTTCATATATACATGTGAACAAAATCAACCCATGGAAGAGATTTTTCTCTTATTACCTTCTCTTGTTATAGTTATGCATGAATTATAGCAGAGATTCTTTTCTAAAAAAAAAAAATTATATATTTTGTTTAGTTATTACCTTTCTCATTGATTATGGGTCATATTTATTGTGAAGTTGGTGCTTCGAGGATTTATCTTTTTCTACTAGGTTTGCACCCTTCACTTACCGATTTTGATTTTATTAGATTCTTACTGATCAACAGCAAAGGGTATGTGGAGAAGTATTCTATGGAGCTTTCTTCTACTTGGATCAATTAATCACATTGCTGGATTAATGAGCAGTTTTTAATCTCTTCCTCCCCTTTCTTAGATTCATATAAGGATCTAAACACGCAACTCCTTGTTGTTTAATTTTGCTTCTACATCATCTTTCCTGTTGTTCTTTGGTGATGCTACCTTCACATCCTTTATCTAGTAAAATTTTATCTTGTAAGTATCAAAATGAAAGGACCCACTCAAATGTGTAAAACTACAAATGTGGCTCAAACTCTAGTTGAATAAAGAAACTGGCAAACTATCTCATAACATTTAAAACCTAGTAAACCACCATCAGGCATTGTCTTTGGGAATACACTAGAAACTTTTTCAAAACAAAGTGTAGTTCTTTAGCCTGTATCTCACTTTCAAAAACGTTTATGGGTTTGACTTTCCATTTTGACTACAAGGAATATCTGTTCTGTCAAACAAACTACTTATTTACTGATGAGTGATGATATATCAAGATAGATATGTCAAAATTGGGGCAATTACTACTAGATTGTTCAAGTTTTTTGGCAGTTTCAGGTCTCATCTTTGTCATTCTCAAGATAGTTAACGCATATTAACATGACAGTCTTTTTTCAAATTTTTATTTATGATGACAAAATGTGAAATTCCTTAAATTCGTGATAACAATAATAGTAGTATACACTGGTCTAATATCCATTTTTTCACATCACACAGCAAAATTTTCAGCAAATCAACTCAGATACTAAGCTCAATTGAAGTCACAACTTTATATATAGAGACAAAAAAGAATTGACGAGGACATTCAGCTAGGCTAATGCAATCAACTCAAACATTATACTGCACCCAAAATATAAATGTATGCTATATGCATTATGTATAAGAAAATATTAAATACGGTCAGTCTAAGTGCATAAGCTCAAAGCACAAGACAATTAAAGATGCAGAAACACTATATGATCATAGTAACAACATGATTATTCATCGGTACCTAAAGCAGTGGACCAGAGACCAGCAAGAGAATCAAGGTACTTATTTCCATGGACATCATATACATAACAACCCTGCAAGCAAATCAAGTAAGAAGGCTATTGGATGCAGCTAATTTTAGAACAACTGACCATATCACACATTCTGTATGACCCACATTTCTTTCCCCAAAAATATCAGAGGAAGTTATACCTCAGACTTTTCTATTACTAAAGGATTCTGATCAGTTGTTTGCCAACCAGCAGTGAAAGGTGCCAGCATGTCGTGCCCTTTGAAACTGAAAATGTTGAGAAAAAAAATTATGATGTCCATACACATACTTACACAGAATCTGGAAAATATACATTTTCATTCTACAAAGGGATCTGAAGACTCAGATCAGGATAAGGGGAGGACTGTTTTATTTAAAACCAATATGACATATATACCTTTGACTTGTCTCTGCCAGTGCACTGATCCATCTAGATTGAAAGGGAGCCTGATCCAGATTATTCCAAAGAGATGAAATGTTATTTTTATCTTAAAATGGGTGATAAATGACAGCATTGAAACATAACAAGCAATCATGGCACTCTAGGTGCCTCTAACCATGCACAGAGAGAGAGAGAGAGAGAGAGAGAGATGTTTATATTCAAGGGAAGAAAATTGAAATTTATAGATAACTACAACGAAGAAAAAAATCCCCCTAACACCAGGTACCAAACCTAATTAATAACTTTGAGTTAACCTGCAACAAAGGCAACCAATTGTCCCCTCCTACATGAAATTAGTCAAAGATGGGAAGCATTGGAATATAACAAGTAATCAAAGACCCTCTAGGTGCTCAGAAGAAAATAATAAAAATATAAATATAGAACTTGTAGATGAATCTGTGAAATGAAGCCTGATAATGTTCACAACAACAACAACAAACTGAAAATTAACCTGCACACCAAAGAAAAACTGAAAACAAAAAGACAATTGGAGAACAAACCTGGTAAAAAAAACTTGTATTGTACAGACTACAGACTAAGGGAATACTCCACTTTCCTCACATTTCATCGACCACACTCAAAGCCACATATCTCCAATATCAGCGGAACATAAACTGTTGATGCGATAGCACCAGATTTTGCAGCATTATTCTGAATTCTGCATATCCAAATGGATGTTTATGGAGTCATCCTTGGGACTTGCATAAACTCTTCTGATTATAAAGCTTGAAATGAGATAACCAAATGGCTTAATTGGGAGATGTCAGTACATTAAAAAACCAACCTCATTGAATGCATCAAGAATTCTCAAATTTGGCTAAATCTCCCACCACGCTTCAAGCTGCTATTAGTTACTAACAAAAATTAGTCATCACAATTTTGTACAAATGGATGGCTCAAATCTAGATAATAATCCTTCCATCTTTTAAAAAGATGGAACCCCCTTATCCGTCAGTAACCTTGGATAAGCCAACCAGACCCTAGTGTCATGGAGAAATACCCAAGGTACCGGGCAGAACTAACTCCTCACACCTTATACCCGATGCAAAGTGATCACAAAACCAACCTGACCAAAGGCGTTGGAAAGGGCGGTGGAGCCACCCTGCACCTTAAAGAAAGGATTTTGGCACCGAAAAGGCAGCAGACACCTCAACCAATTATGTGAAAAGAAGAATATTGTTGAGTGCATAGAACTGTTGGATTTGGTCACTCCCTTGTGGGTGACTCAACAAACGAAAGCGTCATCGGTGGATCGCACAGATTTTGTGTGATGTTCGGAGTGCTGTAAACCGACTGCAGCAATTACCAGGAAGACCGTTTGGCGGAGAAGACAAATCTCGGAGTGAAAATCCAAAGTGAATTTCCAGAGTAGCATTTGCCGAAGTGGCAAATGCTGGAATGGAATTCACCGAAATGACCGGTATGAAATTGGCCAGTCGAGCAAGCAAAATGGCCGGTCAACAAAAGGTCGACCAGTTGAGAAAAGAATCCGGTCAACATGTTATTAACCAGCTAAGAAAAGCCACAGGGTATGCAAAAGTGTCAGGTTTGGGGCCAAATGGCTGGCTGCGCCATTTTGCCCGGTTGCGCCATTTTGCCCATTTGCGCCATTTTGTCAAAATGGTCAATTGTGCCATTTTGCCCAATTGCGCCATTTTGCCAAGTTCGGGCAAAATGGCCAGTTTGCACAAATGGCCGGAATGGTTGGCAGGAAAGCAAAATGGCTAGTTGTGCGAAAATGGACTGCTGCAGCAAATTGACCGATTGGGCGGAAATGACCGGTTGGGCAAAATGACTGGTTGGAGCCAAGGTAACCATTTTCCGATTGAGTAAATCTCGGAGTGGCCAATTTGCTAGAGTGGTTTTGTCCAGGAATGGTTTTGGCCGATTTGGAATTCCGGTATGCATTTTGGCTGGTGTACTTTTGGCAAGTATGCCTTTGGCTAGAATGTATGGAATTTGCGGAATGAAAATTTTGGAATGCAGTTGGCCGGTTTGAACTGTTAAGGACCAAGATGCTTGCATAATGGTAAATGGCATTGTGCAATGAAGACCGAAGTCTCTGATTAAAGACCGAGGTTGCTGAGCGCAACAAGGGCAATTGTGCAAATAACGGCCGAGGACACTGTAAAAAGCTAGTAACTGACGTTGCGGACAGTTGACTTTTTAAGATTGGTAGGCTTTACAGAGCAGGTAGCTGGCCTGCAGTGTATATGCCGCCTGTGCAAGAAGCAGGTTGACCTGCAAGGCATGCGTGTGTTAAGAACGCTAGAGCATGTGTGTCTGGGTTAGAGCATGGGTGTCTGGGGAAGCGCGGGAACTGGTGAGGTCACGGGAAAAGATAGGTTTAGTGTGACAAATCATCTGCAAGAATCGTGCCAAATGAGCAGATGGATTTGGCACTGGGGTCTTTATAAAGAGCACACCAGACGTTTCAGACAAGCAAGAAAAGGAAGCAACAATGTGAAGGGCTACGAGGCGAGCGGCCGCCATAGCGGCTACAGGAGCGGTAGACGGATGAGCTATCATCATTCACAGTTTACCGCCACGCTTGTAAAATCAATTAATAGAATGAACTACCAGTAAGAGGAATGGGAGAAGAAAAATGGAGAGATAAGAGGGAATGAGAGTTTCCTTACTTTTGAGTTGTTCTTCTTATTCTGTCGGGTGTGTAGCGGGAATTCTGTCTCGGGGGCTTTTGTAACAGATTTTACATAGTGAAAGCTTTTTTCAGAGTTTCCCTCGTGATTTTTCCCTTCAATTTGTGAAGGATTTTCACGTTAAAAATGTTATACATTTCTTTTGTTCCTTGTGCGCACTAAATTGATAATTGTCGACTGATGGGGGGTTTCGATTTCCGCTGCGTCGGATCGGGTAAATCCGGGTATCGAACCCCAACAAGAACCAATAAGGGTGGTCCGCCTATGCCAGATAACACATTGTACCAATCAGGAGGGGCCAGATTGAACGTCAGCATCCTGGCCTAGGAACGCAGTGCTGCCCAATTGCCTTCTCCCCAAAGAAATCCCTATAAGGGCAAAGGGTTTTCTATAAAAACGGAAGTGTGTATTTGAAAGAGGAGGATTTCCAGATTCTCCAAGAAAGAGAAAGATATCGGTAAGAAAAGAAAAGAAGTCATCACAAGCCCATTAAAATTCTCCCAAGTGATGGTTAAGAGGGTAGTTTCTCTTCAGAAATACGTTGTCTTTCCCACAAGCTACCAATCGCACCATAAGAACTAGCCCATAAACCCGTCTAGGTCTGACCGGGCGCCCATGAGTCCACATCAGATCACATTAAGGGCAAGGAACTAAGCGTCCATTAGGCCCTGCAACTCCCATTTCAAAAGGAAATCCCAAGCAAGATAGAGCTCGGTCCTCCACCAATGAGTCCCAATACACTCAACATACCGTCAGTCACCAGCAGCTTGCTCAACCCGGTAACTGTATGCTGATTTCAATTAATTTTGTGCAGACTTAGAAATTGGAAAGGTTTTCAGAATAACCCGGCAACTTGCGCTTTCCGAATTTTATTTTTTGGTATCCGGGTCAAACCTTTTTTATCCAGGTAGACATCGAATATGAAATCCTAACAATTATCATTGAATTCCCTAATTCTAAGCACCAAAGAATTCGCATTCCCAAAATTCAAATAAATTCAAGAAAACGAGAATGACTCCGCAAAAGGTACTGAACAAAAAGGAATACAAGCATTTGATTACTGTTTGTACAAAACGGCTATCATTAGCATAAACGATCTCAGCCAAGCTGAATCGTCATACGTGTTCCAATTAGACAAAATAAAGCATGATCGATGAATCTCGAAAGTAAGATGATGCGGCAAATAAAAAATATCGTCCAACCACAAACAATTCTTTTGTATCGATACAAATTTAACTGTACACACCACATAAAAGCAAGCAGTCTGATCACTGTTTAGAGCTGCTACCACCCCCTTTAGTTTCACAAAAAATATAATAAAAGGAAAATAGGCAACCTTTGCGGTCCTGAGAGCTGATCGAAGCAGAAGTCTGACGTTCATCTTCTACGTTCTACGTCCCTGTAGTTCGCAGAGTATAGAGATCCTGTGCCTATGTCAAGCGGATTGCGGACGGAACCTCAACCCCTCAAGGTTATCTGCTTTCTTTGTATTTTTTATTTTTTTCCTGAAAAGTACTATTTTACGTCGTTTTCGGGGGGATATCTTCGTCCTTGATTATGAGCTGTTGTTTCCAAAATAAACGGAGTCATTGCCCAAATCCGTTGGAGGAGAGAATAAATGAGCGTTTCATCACGGCGAAAATTTTATTAAAAAAATTAAACTGTTGAAATCACAAAATAAGTTTAATATATACAAACATGTTATTATAATTACACTTATTTAAGTTGAGGATATTGATGATTATATTAAAAATCGAGCTAACTAAAACCCATCAACATTGGATTGAGATTTAATCGACAGATTTAAATCATCAGAGAACGAGCAATTAATAAATTAAAAAAGTCATGGTATGATTGTGCTAAAAGTTAGCCGATAATTTTTTAATTGATTGACGTTATGATTGTTTATATTTAAATAATTTCTTAATTAATTGATACTGACTCATTAGTTAAATAAGACAATTATTATATACTTTAATCATTAATCATTGTTGGATAAATTGACACCGGAAGAGACTCTATATCAACGACAATCTTCTAATAAATCATTCAAAACTGTCCACTAAATCGATGTCCATAAATATAATAGTTGAATCATGAAAATTAGTGAGATATAACTTGATATCAGTGCTCTAATAAACAAACCATTTGAAACTATTTACTAGTCATGTATCGATGAACGCGGTAATTGGATAATAAATTAATGATACATGACTCAATATCAAAGACTTTAGTCGACAAAATAATCTAAAATCGCCCACTATGTTATTTTATTTGTATGACAGTTAATCTTAAAAATATTAATTTCTCATAAAAAAATCACCTATTTAGTGCTTGTTCATATTTTATTGTAAGATTTGTGTAGTACTAACTCATTGTTTGGACAAAATTATTAATATGAACATAATA
>JAODPA010068357.1:0-10245 GCA_025585075.1 Nepenthes mirabilis | reverse complement strand
ATTTAATTTATTTAAAAATGTTGCGACCTCGGATCCGAATTGTGATACGGATTATAAACCAAGATTTGATTGATGGGTTTGATGCGGATCCGATTTAGTATATTCTTAATCTAAATCCTATACAACACAAAAATTAAGGTTAAATGATTGGCAGGATTTACTCCCTGATATATCCTCCGACGTTCGAATTAGCATCTTCCTTCCAAAAAAGAGAAAAAGATGATGTAAATTTGAATGCAAGTAAAATTATTTCTTATTCAGGAGTTACATTTTTCTGAAAGTGTCTTTGTAAGAAAGAGTAAGAGAATTTTTTTGTTCCGAGTGTCTTACAATTTTGTTCTTCTTTTGAAAAAGTGTCCTCTCCCCTCTTGCCGGAAAGAGGGTGCTTTTATAGAAGTTATGGAATAGTTAATTTTTTCTGTCAACTGCTCAATAAACCGCTAAGTAGATAAAATTTTATCCAGATGGTGATTTCAATTGATACCCGAGACCGTTCAGATAAGAGAGAGAAATTACTTCAACAACAGGTTCGAATTCTTCCTCATCCAAGCCACCCTTGATTTGGACCTATGAGCCTATTGGGCCCCCATACTTTATGGGCTGAATTTATGGGAGAGATTTTTCTTACTGGGTCACTAATGACTATACCCATTACTAGCTTGCATACCAGGAGGTCTGAAATTCAGCCTTCCAGTATGTTTTCTGAGGGCAATCTTTTGCCTGAAATCATGCTTTTAGTCCAATGTATGGCAACATTTGTCTGATGGCATTATTTGTCCGATAGATGATAACATCCATTCGAGGACATTATTAGTTCGAGAGATGACAACAGTTGTTCGAGGACTTGTTGTTAGACCAATGGATCTGATGTTCACTATTAGTAGAGGCATTAAATGAGAGTTCCCTCAAATGTGGCGTCATCTCAAAAACGTAACAGCCACCACTATTCGTTTTCAACGTTTGACGTGCCTTATGACCTGTGAGAATTCGACACGTGCCTCAGCCATGATGAGGCATGCCTTTTTTAATTACTTCCTTAAAAGACGCTTGTTCCAATCAAACTCATTTTTATTCCGATTATTTTGGATCGTAGCTTCGGGTTTCTTTCAAACGTTCTAACTTCACTCCAAACTTCATTCTTCTTCTTTTTCAAATTGATTACATCATCCTCCAAGGGTGCCTGGCGTCAAAGATATTCAATCCACCCTCTCCCCTAAGGATGTCAAAACCATTCGCGTTCGATATAAGATCCCAAGTACAACAGCATATCTACTACCTGATGCAAATGGCAGGGCTTGCACTCCACCAAAAGGGTTTATTATAGTGTACAAAGTCCATCAGAAAAGAGATCTTCGTTATCCCATGGCGTTGAAGTTTTATCAGACTGCAGCCCAATGCTAGAAGATTCCTGATTTCTTTGTATGTTTTGCAGGTTGCCATAGCCTGGATTTGGACACCTCGATCGTGAATGTTATTTTGAAATTTTACCATGAGTAAGACTGGTTTGTAATCACTCATCACCCATAATTTGATATAAGTGGAGGGAACCCAGCTCCACCAAGAGGTGGAAGAATAAATATTTTTTGCTTGCGATTCCCCCTAAGTGAGGTCTATCGAATGAATGGGGCTATGTGGAATTGAGCTTCTGCACCGAAGCATCCAAGTAGGAAAAAGAAGCGGTGAAGAAACTCACCGATTTAATCCAGGCTAGCCTTGGTTCTTTTAACGAAAGCAAGAGGAATAGATGGTTGAAACTTGACGCATTTGAGAAGGCAAAGTGGGAGCCTCAGATTGAAGGTTTAGGAGCCCCCGACACTTCCTTGGCCTTGAAGAGGAAGTTGAAAAGTAAAAGCCGCTGACAATTAGTGAACCATCTGAAAAGACAGGAAAGAGTCGTTGGATAGAAATATCCAAGTGTCCGATGGTCATAGCAGATACCACCTCCTCTGATGACAATGAAGCCATCATCGGCCAATTAGTGAGAAGGAAGGGATAATCAGGAATGGCTTGAGTTCAAGATGTTGAGGCCGTCGGACCTTCAGAGGGTGGTGAGCCTGTTGCTCATCCTAGTTCGACCAAGGGGATAAATGAAATACAATTCATCCCCCTTTCATCATGCGAGGAGCCTGTATCCAACCTCCAATCTGGCTTTACCGAGGAGGCTTCTGACTGGATAGCTGAGAATCCGGATGAGGAGTAAATAGAAATTCTGACCAGGGAGGCTATTGAAGTTCCGGCCGAAGTAGTTGAGGCCAAACATATAATGGGGCCACTGAAGTGCTCAATTTTGAGCTCCATTCATTCGATGCCCAAAATTTTGAAGAAAATATTAGTTCATTTGAGGTCTCTTAGGATGCCATGGCCATTGGCGACATGGCAAAGTTCAAGGCGTCCTCTGAAGCTCAAACAGAGATTGGAACTGGGGAATCCTTAGAAATAGCTGAGCCCCCAGTCTCCGATATTCAAGAGACAGCTCCTAAGACTGAGGTCTTCATTGGAGTGTTCGAGGCCGAGGAAGTAGCTTTTAAACTGGACATAGTGCAGCCCACGGAGCGTCTAAAATCTAAATCCCAAAAAGGGGAAAGCACATCATCAGGGAATTCTCTCCTATCCAAGGTATTTATCTAGTGTATTCTTGGTTCTATCACTTTTCTTTTGGTCAATGCTCTACTGATATATTCTCTTTTTAAAGTTACGTGATTTGGTCGGCCAATTCACTCCAATAATTGATAAATTTTCCCAATCTCACGTGGACTTGGAAATTTTTTGGGTTTCAGAGGAACGTGCCAACCGTCTCGAATGCGAACTCGCTGAGACTAAGTATAAAGTTTCCTCCCTTGAGGATTTACTGAAGGATCAACAACAGCTATATTCACTCCTTATAACAGAAACCTCCAACTTGAAGACAAACTTAGGACCTCAATTAAGGCCAAGGACATCAAATTGGCATTGGAGCAAAATTATTGGGGTGACATCAGACTCTATTGGAGCATAATAAGACTACTAATTCCGAAGTTCATCTTTCTCTATTTCATTTAAGGAATGCCAGTGCCCAACGTTAGGCAAATCTTATTGGCCACCCCAAAGGGGATGAAATTTTCTATTCTCCTTTGCCGGGATCCTCCACGCCTTAGTTCAAAAAAATTTTTTACACAAGCAATCGTATATTTATTTATGCAAAGCTTTTCCTTTGTTCTTTCTCTCTCTTTCTTTGATTAATTGTTGGTTAGGTTTTGTAACAATCGTCACCGGGTTTAAGAAGAGCTTACCTTATTATTCACACTTGTTTATTAACACTTCATAAGTGAAGCTTCCATTTCAGTGTGTTGGGCTTGAGCCTTCTAACCATGGTTGGCTGATGATGTTAACCTTTATTAGGACAGGGTCTCTGCATTCATACTGTTAAAGCCCTCTAAGTTTTAAAGTTGAACCTATTATGGGTTATTGAGCGTTTTTGTCAAGTTTTAAAATCCGACTTCGTTCGAGTCACTCGGTTGTATTACTGAGTTTTATTGACTGTTTTGGGACAGCTCAAGGAGTGTGTGAAAAAATATTTCACCTAACTTAGGGGGCACCTTAGGTCATATAACTTCATGAAAAGATTTGTAAGCATTCAAATGAGTGTATAATAAAGAATAAATAAAAAAAGTTATTTTATTAATTGAACATGATATAAGCACTCTAACTGATACAACTAACCTTACCTGATTACATGTATATTTACTAATATTATTTTCTGAGGTGAGAGGTATTCCAAATTCGAGGGACTAGTTTTCCTTCTTGGGTGCACAATTTGTATGCCCAATTTTGAAGAATGGCTAAAATCAGGAGCGACCCCTCCTAGTTAGAAAAAAGTTTATTCCGGTCGGTATTTTTGCCAGCTGTCTCAATGCTTCACAGTACTAAATCCCCCACTTTAAATTGGCATGCTTTCACATTCTTGTTAAAATATTTAGCAACCCATTGTGGATATGCCGCTGTTTGTGGTCGCGCCATGTCTCAGGTTTCATCGAGTAGATCAAGATTCTCCCAAAACATTTATGAATTGTTGTTCGAGTTAAAATTTTGAACCCAAAGACTAGGTAGTCTAACCTCTACTGGTATGACTGCCTCAACCCCATAGTACAAGTTAAATGGTATCTCTCGGATCGGTTCTCTGGGTGTCGTCCTATATGACCATAGGACAAATGTCAACTCATCCACCCACGAGCCTCCCGCGTTTTTAAGTTTTGTTTACATACCGTGCAGTATTGCACAGTTGGTAACTTTTACTTGTCCATTAGTTTGTGGGTAGGAAATTGATGTGTGCACTAATCTTATCTTTAAATTAGTATAATAATTTATGAAACGTTTGCTGGTAAAATGGGTCCCGTTGTCGGTCACAATGACTTCAAGGACGCCATGTCTACACACAATATTTTATCGAACGAATTTTATCGCATTTTTCTTAGTGATCCAAGCTAATGGTACAGTCTCAACCCATTTTATGAAATTATCAATCCTGATGATCATGAACTTCCTTTGCCCTGAAGTAATTAGGAGGGGTCCAAGGATATTGATCCCTCATTGTGTGAATGGCCAAGACGATTGTAGAGTTCGAGGTTTTGTATGCGGCCGATGTGTTAAATTCTCATATATCTGGCAATTTTTAAATTTTTGAACGAAATCATCTTTTCCCTGAAGCAATTAGGAGGGGTCTAAGGATATAGAGCCCTCATTGTGTGAATGGCCAAGACGATTGTAGAGTTCGGGGTTTTGTATGCGGCCGATGTGTTAGATTCCCATATGTCTGGCAATTTTTAAATTTTCGAACGAAATCTATTTCGTCATACTTCATGATGGGTCTATAATACCATTATATCATCAATTTAAAAGTAAGGTTCTTATCTCTAATGTGGGATTTATAAATACCAAGATGTACTTCTCTGAGGGCATAATCATCCTCTTCTGGCATAATCATCCTCTTCTGGCGTGAGACACTATAAGTATGGGACAAAGTACTCACGCCAGTACAATTGACCATCCATGATGATATACCAACCTGCTATTTTTTTCACTCATTTGACTTCATCTGAATTTTCAAGCAAAGTATAATCGGATAAATACCTCAAGTAAGGGGCCATCTAGTTGTCAGCGTTGGTTATCTGCATTACTTCTGACTCCGAATCGTCTATATTGGGAATTTTGAGGATTTCACGCGTTCCTCGAGCGTACGACTCAGGGTCCTCGGTTGCTGCTATCCTAACTAATAAGTCAGCTATTTCGTTCTCTTCTCTTGAAATGTGGATAATCTCTGCATTTTCAAACGCAGAAGTCAAACTTCAGACTTTGAGAGATACTTAGAAAGTTGTGGGTTGCAAGCCTCAAACTTTCCTTAGATTTAGTTAATAATCTGTTCTAAATCACTGTATACGACTAGATTTTTAGCTGAGTATTTTTTGGCTAACCTAAGTCCTATAATTAGTGCTTCATATTCTACGATATTGTTGGTCGCTAGGAACTCGAGAATCATTGAATATTTTATCTCTGATTCATCGAATGTTCTCAATACAATGCCAACACCACTGCCTACTTGCATTGAAGAGCCATCCACGTGTAATGTCCACACTGGAGTGTTTTGCAGACCATTAACATGAATAAGGTTGAGAGTGCTTAGAACTGAAGTTGTTGTTTCGACAATAAAATATGCCACGGCCTGGCCTTTCAAGGCTGGCCTTGGTCAAAATTCCATATCAAATTCACTCAATTTGAAGCCTCATTTGACCAGTCATCCTAACATATCCTACTTCTATAATATTTCTCTTAATGGTTGGTCAGTCCGGATGATAAATTTGTACACTTGAAAATATGGTCTAAATTTTCAAATAGAACATACAAGTGCCAAAACCATCCTTTCTATGTGAGAATATCTGGTTTCTATTTCGGTTAAGATCTTACTGACATAGCATACAAGCCGTTGCCTATTCGACTGTAGTCAAATCAAAACCGAGCTTAAAACTGTGTCAGATACGACCACGTACAAATATAACTTCTTGCCTTTTTGAGGGGAAGTTAGAAGTGGTGGATTCGAGAGATACTTCTTAAGATCTCAGAACGTAGTTTTAAGATTGATCGTCCATTGAAAACCGTTGATCTTTGTTCCCCTCAAAGTTTTAAAGAAAGGAAAGTACTTCTCGACTTACTTAGACAAGAAATAAGAGAGTGCAGCCAACCTCCCAATTAAATTCTGGATTTCTTTCACAATTCAATGTGGATTCATATTGATGATAGCTTTAATTTCTTCAGGGTTTGCTTCAATTTCTCAATGTGAAATGATGAAACCTAAGAATTTTTTTTTTTTAAATTACTCCAAACGTACACTTTATTGAATTGAGCTTCATATAATGTATTCGGAGGATATTAAACGCCTCATCTAGATTACAAATATGGTCGTCATCGGCCGTCTTGCTCTTGACGAGTATGTTGTCCACGTATACCTCAATAATTTGTCCAATCTTGGTTTCAAATATCTTGTTGACGAGTCGTTGATAAGTGGTACCGATATTCTTGACTCCGAAGGAGATGACTTTATAACAATATGTCCCATGATCGGTTATGAACGATGTGTGTTTCTCATCATCTGGACTCATCCATATTTGGTTATAACTTGAGTATGCGTCCATAAAACTCAAAAGTTCATACACGGATGTTGAGTCGACAAGCAGATCAATCCTTAGCAATGAAAAACTATCTTCTGATATACCTTATTGACATCAGTAAAATCAATACACATCCTCCATTTTTCGTTACTCTTTTTAACAATGATCACGTTCGACAACCAATTTGGATACTAAAATTTCTTGATGATCCCAGTATCGATAAATTTATATACCTCCTCGTGAATGGCTATCATGTTTTCAACCGAATAATTTCTTCATTTCTGCCAAATTGGTCTTTGATTGGGATTTAGACTCAAATTGGCTATCATTACTCCAATCGACATCCTTGGCATGTCGTTAGGTATCCAGGTAAAGATATCAAAATTCTATCGAAGAATACGGATAAGCTGGTCTCGGAGGGATTCTGATAGAAAACTTTCAATTTGAATGTATTTTTCTGGATCACTAGGGTCCAAAGGAATCCGATCCGTTGACTTTTCAAATTAAGCTTGTATTAATGTGGTCTCATCACGAAAGTCGAGATCTTCTATTAGCTGACTGGAAGGTGTCTCCGTGACTTGGGACAAGTAACATGTCCAACCGATCATTTGATCTCCAAGGACCTCTCCCACGCCAAATGAAGTCAAGAATTTTATCGTCAAATGTGGTATTAAAGTTATAGTCCAGAAAGCTATCAAACAGGGTCGTCTGAGAAAGATGTTATAAACCAAGGGAAGATCTACTGCCAAGAAAGATAGCATTTTTGAAGCAATCCTCAAATAAATTTCCAAAGTTACTTCAAGTTAGATGACCCCATGTACTGATACTGGCTCATTATCCAATCTGTAGAGGGGTCCTTCGATAGTATTTATTTAACTTCTTTTCAATCCTAATTTAAAGAATAAACTAAGATAAAGTAAATTTCTTGAATATCCATTATCAATGAAAATTTGCTTCATCAGATAGTCCATGTTACCATCAGAAACGAGTGTAGTTATAATTAAGTGATCAAAATGAGAAGTTACATGAGTCATATCTTCAATATGAAAACTGATGACATCTTTCCTAACTTCTACCATTGGCTTCTTGTTACTGGTGATCATTTTCAAGCTCTCTGGTATATCATCCCACTTTGGTCGTGTCGTAATAATGTTCACGTCCCCAACTACTACTCGGTTTCTCAATTATTAGACATCATCCTCATTTTCTCCTCTGGAGGTCTACTCGGGACTCTGTAGGAAACCGATGACGTGACCTTTTTGGATTAGTTCTTTAATTTCCTTCTATATCGTCTAACAATCTTCAATATTGTGACATTCGCACCAATGGTAGTTACAGTATTTTGATTTATTACCTCCATTTGGATTCTTGAACGTCTTTGGCCATTTAAAAATTTTTTCATCTTAAATTTGCATCAAAATATTGGTTCGAGAGTTGTTAAATGGAGACAAGTTTAGAGGCTTGAACTCCCTTCGAGCTGTCGGTTTGGACTTCTGCTACTTCCTCTATCCCTGGGAACCCAAACAGTGCCCGACCTTCTTCTTTTCTTCCACCGCCCTCTAGTGAAAATACTCTCCACTGTCAGGCTTCTTCACTTCATTAGCCTCCTTGGCCGCTATGTAGGCTCAAGCTATCTCTTCAACCTCTTTGAAAGTTTGCTGGTTCTTGTGATCTAAATGCTTGTAAAGGTCCCCAGACTCCAAGGTTGATATGAAAGCACTAAATTTCACCTCTTTTGTGAGCTTAGATATCTTCCGAGCGTCGGTAGTAAACCGATTTAGGAATTTCTTTAAACTTTCATTTGACCATTGTTTGACTGTAGCAAGGTGTCAGGGCCGCTTTTCTTCCCTACGGCTAAATGCAAACTGAGATAAAAAACCATCGGTTAGATCCTGAAACGTCTGAATCGAATTCAACTGAAGACGATAGAATCATACTCGGGCATCCCCTTTGAATGTCAAGGGGAAGCACACATTGTTGCCTCATCTAAACCTTGAAAGGTTAAAAGAGTATAGAAATGGTCTATATGGTCCATTGGGTTGGTACTTTCATCATATGGATCTGTGACCGACATCTTAAACTTATACAGGGGTGAATGTGTTCGAATCTCCATTGTAAATGAAGATCTCTACAATCAACAGATCTTCCTCCTGCGTCTTCTCCAAAATTGCACCACCAAATCCTTTCAACTTTCTCCTCCATTTGGGGTGCAGCTGCCATCTTCTTTTCATTGAAGAAATTCCTCAATTCATAGGGGTTTCTGCATAGCTTAAGAAATTAGGTGGCTCATAACTCTTTGAGGATATTCACTATAAGAGGGTCCTGACTGATATGAAGGCTCTCTGTCATCACGAGAGTATCGAGGGTTTCGCCTCTCGGTGCTATCCTCTCTAATCTAAAGTTTAGGTGACCTTCAATTCGGGATGAGACTTTATTGCAAGAGGCTGTTTGAATCCCGATGTCATCTTGCTGGCAAATCTTTTTAGAGGGGTGTTTCCTTCTCCTATTCCTTCTTCTAGACATAGCCGTTTGGGAGGTTGAGGATGGAGCCCCCTTCAACCGTTCATCCAGCCGCATACAAATCGTCTGGACAACCTTGGAAATGTCGTTTATCTTCATTGCGAGTGCATGCACATAAGGGTTAGGTTGATCGTCCATTCGTTTGCCCGCAGGAGGGCAATTGCCACATGAAGTAACATCTCTAACTGATGCATTAGCTTCTGCTCTAATGTTCACCATGCTGATTTTATAACAGTGTGGCAATCAGATTTTCAGTCGTTCTCATAGATGGCGTCAATACTGTACCCTCGAATCCGGATTGTGAAACGGATTAATTTAAATCCTATGCAATACAAAAATTATGTTCAAAGGATTCGCTGGACTTGCTTTTGATACATCTTTCGATGTTCTAATTAGCATCTTAGTTTCAAAAAAGAGAAAAAGAGAATGCAACTTTGAATACAAGAAATATTGTTTCTTGTTTGAGAGTTGCGTTTTTTTGAAAGCGTCTTGGTAAGAAAGAGTGAGAGAGAATTTTTCTATTCTGAGTGTCTTACAATTTTGTTCTTCTCTTGAAAAAATATCCTCTCCCCTCTTGTTGGAAAGAGAATATTTTTATAAAAATTAGGGAGCAGTTGACAAGAAAAGTCAATTGCTCAGTAAACAACTAAGTGGATAGAATTTTACTCAAATGGTGGTTTCAACTGGCGTTCGAGGCCATTCAGATAAGAGAGAGAAACTGCTTTGACAATAAGTTCTGATTTCTTTCTCATCCAAGCCACCTTTAATTTGAGCCTAATGAGTCTACTGAGTCCCCATACTTTATGAGCTAAATCTGTGAGAGAAGTTTTTTTTCATTGGGCCACTGGTGACTATACCGATCAAGAAAATTGATAATATTAATGACACAAGACCTTTTCAATTAATTGGCATGCTTTCTAGTAAATTTTTCAAAAAATACTACCAATCACAATGTTATTGTAATGCAATTTTGATAGTATCGAAATGAAATAAAATAATCAAAAAATTTTAATTTTAATTTTTTTGAGAAAACAATCATTTAATTCTAATACTAACATAATTTTAATTCCTGAAGTAAAAATAAAGT
>JAODPA010068356.1:0-10246 GCA_025585075.1 Nepenthes mirabilis | reverse complement strand
AATAATAATAATAACAATAATAATACCTAATAATTAATAATAATAATTGATGCGTCCCTGGATCCGAATTTCGAATAGATTTCAGTTGTCCTCTCGTTGTGGTTCCGGCTCCGCTCTCTAAGTTGGATCCCGCACACCACTAAGCAGAACAGGAGGTCAGCGTGTCGGCGGGACGTAATCTCACCAAAAATACTCCGACGCTCAAGTCAGTCAAACAGTCTTTTTGAGAAAGAAACTGAAAAGTTTGAGAGTAAAGGGAAAGAGAGAAATAGTGTGTTTTTTGAGATGTAAGAGAGACGTGAGACCTCTCTTGAATCTGGAAGGTGGGAAGGCAGTAAACGGCCATAAGGGCTCATTTGTTATCTTAGAAGTTGTCTGTGTTTTGGGTTTGTTGTTCTGAGAGTTTGGCTGCAGAGAGAGAGAGAGCTCGTTTTCTCAGAACACTTTGGATTTCTCAGTATGATTGAATGCGTAAAAGTGACCATCCCCAGAATGATGATTCTAGGGTTTACTTAAGGCTGAAAGGATGATCTTTCTTCTTTGGAAGGCGTGATCCCCTCTGCCCACCCTACCTGGCCTGCCTTCTAGAGCAGATGCCAGTTGTCAAGGCGGGCGTGATTGTTTCCTTACGAGGCGACCAACAGCTTTCCAAGTCGGTTTCTTTCCTTCTCAGCATATTACCGTTGGAGTGCCTTAGTTGGCAAGGAATTGGAAAAATCTGGCGCCTTCCTTATTTGAAGGGCGCCAATCTTGTCAATGTCTTTTTGATACCAACTAGGATTGTGGAAGATGCTTGGAAAGCTGTGGTTGGTCGTCTGATGAGTCGTGGGCCCAAACGGACCAGGCTCGTTACTGTAGAATGGTTTCTACGGGCCCAATGTATAGAGCGCGGACGGTCAACGTCTGAGTTGACCGTCTGCGTGTTGGTCACCTTCGTGGAGAACGAAAGGAAAGTCGCTGTTAGTCATCTGATGGGCTATGGGCAAGAATGGAGTAGGTCCATCATTGTAGAAAAGCCTCTTAAGGCCCAGCATGCCGTGTGCAGGCAGTCAACGTCGAGTTGACCGTCTACAAGCAAGTTGGCCAGCCGGACGGTCAACGCCAACGTTAACCGTCCTGGGCCTTTCAGTTCTAGGCCCTTTCTTTTACTGGGACGTCAAAGTGTTAACCGTCCTTATTGGGCTTCCGTTAGTCTTTTGGGTCAGTCCATTATTGGTATAACCATCACTAGCCCTTCATACTGATGGCCAAATTTCTGGCCTCCAGTATATTCATGATGGGATGTCCCTTATTACTTTGGGTGTTTGAGAATCCCCTGGAGCTTCCTAAGAGATGTGGAAAAGGGTTTTCTCAAGATTATTAGTTATCCTTGCTAATTCCAGAATTGTTGACCATTTTTGGTCAATTCTAGAGTACCAGAATTGTTGACCGTTTTTGGTCAATTTTGGAGCACCAGAATTGTTAACCGTCCTGGTCAATTCCGGAGTACCAGAATTGTTGACCGTCCTGGTCAATTCTGGAAGGGTCTTACGTGGCCATTAGCCAGTTTTTTTGTCAGAGTGCGACATGTGTCTTCCTTTGGTTGGACGGATATTCTGTCCATTAATGCGCCAGAGATCCGCCTTTTGCAGGGCCAAGTAGGGAGGTGACACGTGGCGGTCCTGACGGCGTCCTTAATGAGGGGTCTTGTGCTTGGCGCCTAAGTCTTCCTTTCTAAGTTTTAAACCCATTCGTGCCATCAGACTTTCACCTTCTTCCTTCTCGTTCTCCAGCTAAGTACCTTGAGAGAAACCTAACACCCTTTTCTGGCTATGGCTTCTGTGGCGGACTTCTCGACTGTGTTGAGAGAGAACGATATTAAGGCGCTGTGTGTTGAGTTTAATATCTCGAAGGAGGCGGCCTGGAGAGTTCCGGGCAAGGATGACAAAGCCTTTGCCCCGCTGGAGGGGTACATCACTGTCTACGAGGCTCATCAGAGGAGCGGCCTCTGTCTGCCGTTGCCGTCAGAGTTTGAGTCGATCATGAAGGCCCTGCGTGTTCCCATTTTCGAGCTTCACGTCAACGCCCTGAGGTATCTCTGTACTCTCTGTATTTTCACCCGAAAGTTTAGCCAGACATTTAAGATGTCCGGCGTTAGGGTTTTGTTTAAGTTGAACCAGGGGAACGAGTGGATATCACTCTCTCCCAGGACTGACATAAAGATCAACAAGGCCATTCAAGATTCTTTGAAGAACTGGAAGAACCGGTTCTTCTACGTGAAGGTGGGGGCAAAATGGCCCCTTACGAATGACTGGGTAAGATTCCGGAGGTATACTTTGGTACTCCGTCGGTGGCGGAGTGCGCCGCCTATACATGGCTAACGAAAGCCATAAAAGCTAACCTTGATGAGTTTAGGAGGGACTTCTTGGTCTCCCGGTCGGAGATCAAGAAGGTCAACTGGGGGCCGCCATCGCCGACCCACAAACCACATCCTTCGATCATGAGGATGAATCCCGAGGAGTCCAAGGGTGTGATCATTCGCCCAAGGCGTGTGGAGGAGAAGTTTGAGAGGGCAACGGAGACGCCTTCCTCGTCCTCATCGAGTTTTGACAATGTGGCTGCCGGGATCTGCGGCGGATCCGGCAGCACTATCGGAGTGGGGAGGATCATTGAGGATAGGCCCATGGAGGCTGGCGTCATTTTGGCTCAGCCAGCTACGAAGGTGGTCCCAGGCGCTGCCTGGTTGGGGTCAACGGAGGAGCCAGCTCGCGATATGGCTGAGGGCTCGCGAGTTTTTATTGTAGAGCCGTCGACGATGACTGATCCTCCAGCAGCTGTTCCAGGGGCAGTCAGGGAAAAAAGGCCTGTTGCGGCTGCTCCAGAGGCTGTAAGAGAGGAGTGTGCCACTGCTGCAAGCAAGTCCGATGAGTTCCTAGACCGCATTTTCGATGAGGTAGCCGCGAGCATTGCTCCAGAGGGTGTCGCCGGTCCACCGCCGTCTGGTCCACGTACCAAGTCCAGGCCCAAGGGGCCTGTGAGGAAGATACATGAGGTATAACCCCTGTGACCGCCCTCTATCATTCCTTTCATGTGATTATCACTAACCGTTTGGCTTTTTTCTTGGCAGACGAAGAGGTTGGCCTCCGCATTCTCCCGCGAGGTAGAGCAGCGGGACCGCATCATTGCTGACAATGATGCGGAGATCGCCCGGCTCGACACTAAGCTGGCAAACGTAAGAGGGGAGCGTCGTGAGGAGGTGGCAGCCCTCGAGGCTGTCATGGCGGGTACGAAGGCAGAGAATGCTCGACTGGGAGGTGAGGTCGCTCATTTGAAGGTGGAGGTCGATCAACTTAGAGCGGACAACAAACGGATCGTCGATCGAGCAGCATCCTTCGAGAATGAGTTGGTCACTCGGGTCAGCCCCCATGAGATCGGGGGCATTCTGTACGCCCGGTTGTTAGAGGGGCTCAATATTGGGCAGCGCATTGCATGGTTGATTGATCCTAATTTTCCCGTCGAGCTTATTAATCAGAATAATCGTGCGGTGTAGCACAAAAAGGACTTAGTGGGAGATCCCCGAGACAGCCAGGGTGGTCCGCCGGCCTTGTAGCCTCTTAGTTCTTCCTTTTATTTGAGCCTTTATAAAATGTACTACATTTCTTTGAACAATAAAATGAAAACTTTTCTCAATTTGGTGTCCATTGTCTCTATTACTTTATGTATGTTTATATTGTTGCATCAGGCGGCCAACATGGTTGACCGGATAATGTTGTTTGTTTGTTCAAGGAGTTGAGTCCTGAAACTAAGACAGGTGGCTGTTCTAGCCAACCTGGTGGTGTCATACAAGCGATGATTTAGGCAGCCACTGTTGGAGGAGAAAACTTTTCTCCCTTCGACCGTCATTGACTGACGTTGCTGCTCCCCGAGAGGAGGTCGTCGCGTGTGCTATACTTACCCCCTAAGGTTTTTGACCGCTATCGGGCCACTTGGACGACCAAGGTTTAGTACGACCGCTGTTGGGCCACCCGGATGACCGAGGTTTAGACCGCTTACGGGCCACTTGGATGACAAAGGTTTTAGACCGCTCATGGGCCACCTAGATGACCAGGGTTTCAGACCGCTTACCGGCCACTTGGATGACCAAGGTTTCAGACCATTCATGGGCCACCTGGATGACCAGTGTTTCAGACCACTTCTGGCCCACCTGAAAGATCAGGGTTTAACGAGAGGGTGAAGACCCTCCTGACTTAGGGGCAGTCTAGGTCGGGTAAACCTGCAAGGCAAACACAGAAAATACATACAAGACCTAGGATCCTATATGCTAAGTAAACTTCTTGTTTTACACAATTACACAAGCATACGAATGAATGCACACAGACGGGCGAGTCCGTACCTGGGTTCCCTATTGGAAGTAGCGCTTGAGGTGGGTCGCGTTCCACGTTCGTGGGATCAACTTCCCATCCTGGTTGCGGAGTTTATACGCTCCGTTTCGCAGGATAGCGGAGACAAGGAAAGGTCCCTCCCAGTTGGGAGAGAGCTTGTTGCGGCCGGCCAGTTTGCCCGTAGCTTCGATGCCACACAGGACCAAGTCACCAATGTCGAATTGTCGGGCTTTCACCTTCTTATTGTAGTACCAGGCAACTCGGTGCTGGTAGGCTGTTATCCGTATTCTAGCGGCGTCACGGGCCTCCTCTAGCAAGTCTAAGGGCAGCCTGATTTTCTGAGAGTTTTCCAGTGGGTCGAAGGACTCCACTCTCAGACTCGGGAGCCCAATTTTGACCAAAATTACCACTTCAGTCCCGTAACAGAGGCTGAAGGGTGTCTCACGCATTGGTTCCTTCTGGGTTGTTTGATAAGACCAGAGAACGGCAGGGAGCTCGTCAAACCAAAATCCCACGGCGTCCTCTAGCTTAGTTTTTAACCCGTGGAGCAGCGTACGGTTCGTGACTTCCACCTGCCTGTTGGCTTGGGGGTATACCACCGAAGTGTGGACCACATTGATCCCAAGGCTGGTGCAATACTTGGTGAAGTATTTTCCCGAGAATTGGGTCCCGTTGTCGGTTACTACGACCTCTGTGACGCCAAACCTGCAGACAATGCTCTGGTGAAGGAACTCTAGGGCATTGTGTTCTGTGATTTTTGCCAGCGGAGCTGCCTCGAACCACTTAGTGATGTAGTCAATGCCTGCTATAATAAACTTCCGTCGCCCCGTGGCGATGGGAAATGGGCCGAGAATATCGAGCCCCCATTGTGCAAAGGGCCACGGTGCCTGAAGTGACTTCATGTCTGCGAACGGCTGATGGTGAAGGTTACCGTGAAGCTGGCAGCTTTCACATTTCTTCACAAATTCAAGCGCGTCCTTTTTCATCGAGGGCCAGTAATAGCCCTGCCGTATGATCTTAAAGGCCAGGTTCTTTCCACCTACGTATGATCCGTAGATCCCGAGGTGAACCTCGCTTAGCGCTTAGTCAGCCTCCTCGGGAGATAGACAGCGGAGGTATGGGGTTGAGTATCCACGGCGATATAGCCGTCCGCCAACCACAGTATACCAGCCGACTGTCTTTATGACTCGTTTGACTTGTTCAGCGTTCTTCGGGAGTGATCCGTTAGCCAAGTAGTTCAGAAAAGGCGTCATCTAGTTTTCCATCTCGGAAATCTGCATTGCCTCCTGTTTCTCAATGCTGGGAGCATTTAGGATCTCCCGCATGTCCCTCGAAAGCAGTCTGACAGTCCGTCGTCCATTGAAATCCGTTGGATTTTGTTCCTTGTAGGGCTTTGAAGAAGGGCTGGTACTTGTTGCCAGACTTCGCGAGGAAGCGGGACAGAGCTTCCAGCCGCCCAGTGAGCCTCTGAACGTCTTTCACGTTTCGTGGCGGCGCCATATCGACGAGCGCCTTGAATTTTTTTGGGGTTTGTCTCGATCCCTCGTTGGGAGACAATGAAACCCAGGAATTTGCTGGAGGCCACCCCGAAAACATACTTAGCGGGATTCAACTTCATGTGGTGCTTTCGGAGTACCTCGAATAACTCTTCCAAGTCACAAATGTGGTTACCGGTGACCTTGCTCTTAACGAGCGTGTCATCGACATAGACCTCCATATTACGACCGATCTACTTTTCGAACATCTTGTTAACCAGCCGCTGGTAGGTTGCTCCAACAATCTTAAGTCCGAAAGGCATGACCCTGTAGCAGTAGGTGCCCTGGTCCGTCATGAACGAGGTATGCTCCTCGTCTTCTGGACTCATTCGAATCTGGTTGTAGCCTGAATAGACATCCATGAAGCTTAGCAGCTCATGTCCAGCCGTGGAGTCAACCAGCTGGTCAATCCGTGGCAAAGGAAAATTGTCCTTGGGACAGGCCTTGTTGACGTCGGTGAAGTCGACACACATCCGCCACTTCCCTTTGCTTTTCTTTACAATGACGACATTAGAGAGCCAGTCCGGATATTGGACTTCCCTAATGAAGCCTGCGTCCAGCAGCTTCTTCACCTCCTCTCGGATGGCGATCAGCTTTTCGACGGAGTGATTTTTTTGTTTTTACCTGACCGGCTTTCGGTCAGAATCGAGGCCTAGCTTTTGGACCATTACTTCTGTCGGGATTTCAGGCATGTCTGCCGGCGTCCAAGTAAAAAGATTTGCCTTTTTTCATAAGAACGCGATCAGTTCATCGCGCAGTAGCCCGGTGAGCGAGCTACCGATCTGGACACACTTATCCGGCTCCTCCGGGTCCAAAGGGATCAGATCCGTGGCTTCCTCGGGTTGCGCTTGTTGGAGGGTTGTCTCATTTCGATGGTCAAGTTTTCCAACAATCTTAGTACTGTCGCCTGGGACATTCTGGGCCATATAATAGGTCTGCCCAGTGACCTGGTCGCCCGGGACTTCTCCGATACCGTAGAGAGTCGGGAATTTCATTTTGAGGTATGGAATCGATGTGACCGCTCCAAACGCCGTTAGGCACGACCTGCCTAGTATTACGTTGTAAACGGAGGGCATGTCAACTATTAGGAAGGTAAGTTTGCAACTTGCTATTTTTGGATAGGTGCCCACAGTGACTTCCAGTTTGATTGTCCCTTGAACGGGTACCGGTTCATTGTCAAGGCCGTATAATGGTCCTTCAGCGGGTTTTAATTGATTCTTTTTTAGGCCTAATTTAAAGAAGGCATCCAAGTAAAGTAAGTTTTTAGAGCTTCCATTATTAATAAAGACTCATTTCAACTGGTAGTCCATACTTCCATCTGAAACGAGTGCTAAGATTACAAGTGTGTCAGCATGGGGGGATATTATATGATTTGAGTCGCAATCACTGAAGCTAATTATATTATCTACTGTGCGCGGCTTCTTCCTCCCAATCTGCTGCTCCTTGCTATCAGCTGGATTCTTGGCAGGTCGGGTGGTGATCATATTAACCACCCCCGCCGTAATCCTGTTTCGGGGTGGAGAAGGCTCCTCGTCCCCTTCTACCGCCGTTCCAGAAGTCTGGTTGGGCCCCTTGACGAAGCGGGTGAGATGTCCCCTGCGAACCAGCTCTTCTCTTTCCCTCTGCAACGTCTTGCAGTCTTCGGTTGAGTGGCCAGCAGAGCGATGGTAGTCACAGTACTTCGACTGGTTCCCAGAGTCCTTCTTCAGCATATTTGGCCACTTCAAAAATTTTTTCCCACGGATCTGCATGAGGACGTTGGAGCGCGTATCCGTCAAGGGCATAAAAGTGGTGGGCCCGTAGTCTCTGCGTTATGGGGGCCCAGTCCGGCGCTGCTTCTCGCAAGAGTGTTCTCCACTGTTGTATTTTCTCTTCCCTTCTCCAGGAAACGGCCGAGGCTGATCCGCCCGCTCTGGACGTTTTGCCTCGTTGGCCTCTTCTGCCGCAGCGTAAGCCCGAGTGATGGATTCCGCCTCGCGGAATGTCTGAGGATTGTTATGGGCCAGGTGCTTAAAAAAGTCATCGTAAGTTAGCGTTGAGATGAAGCTTCCCAACTTCATCTCCTCAGTAATCCTGGGGATCCTTCTGGCCTCCGCCACGAAACGATCCAGAAAACGCCGTGGGTTCTCTCCCGGTTTCTGCTTTATGTGGGAGAGATGCCACGGCTGCTTCTCTTCCCGTCGGCTCGAAGCATACTGAGCCAGGAAGAGATCCGTGAGCTCACGAAAACTATCGATAGTGCCTGAGGGGAGATAATGAAACCAGATTTTGGCGTCTTCCTTCAGGGTGAGCGGAAAGCAGCGGCATATCGCTGAGTCCTCCAGCCCTTGTAGACTCAGTGGGTGCGGAAGTGATCCAGGTGGTCAACCGGATCACTGCTCCGATCGTATGAGTCAAGAGATGACATCTTAAACTTCGTTGGGATTGGATGGTTCAGGATCTCCGTAGTGAAAGGAGATCTGTCCAAGTCGATGGCGCACTCGTCATTCTGGAACACGCGGTTCCAGATTTGGTCCACTCGCGGATCGGCGCGAGTGGCGTAGGCTGATCATTTGGAGTTGAGGTAATCCCTCAACTCCGTCTTGTCCCTGGAGGGTTCAGCAGCCGGTCTGCTACTGCCTCCAGTGGATCTAACAGTCCCGAAGGCTCGCTCCTAGACTGCGTGGTGGTCTTCTGCCCGAGCGTATCGAGAATTTCTTCATTCTGGGCTATCTCTCGGGGACGTGCTCTCGGAGCGTTTTGCTAGCCTGTTTTGGCCAGGAACGTTGGAGGACGCCGGCGCCGGATTGTTTCCTGCTTTCTGAGGCCTCTTGTCCGGCATATTTTTTCTCTGGCCACCCCTTTTGGTGGCAGGGGCAGGGATGGCCGTTGGTGGAGCCGCCTATAATCGTGGCTCGTTTTGAGCGCAAAGTAGATGAAGCAGGCATTATTTGCCTGCATCTGCTCCACCAGTTATTGAAAATAAGGCGGTAGAACTCCGCTTGTGGCCCCATTGACCAGGACATCAGCAGCATGGTCCTGGTCGGGGTTAGCAGCTTTTCTAGCCGGATCGCTAGTTTGGACTCTCGTGTTCACCATTGTAGAATTAGAAGGTGACAGAGAGAGTGATTGTGCAGATTTTGTGGTAGGCTTTTGGTAAGCGCTTCCCACAGACGGTGCCAATGATGCGTCCCTGGATCCGAACTTCGAACAGATTCGGGTGGTCCTTTAATTGTGGTTCCAGCTTCGCTCCCTCAGTTGGATCCTGCACACCACTAAACAGAACAGGAGGTCAGCGTGTCGGCGGGACTTAACCCCACCGAAAATACTCCGACGCTCAAGTCAGTCAAATAGTCTTTTTGAGAAAGAAACTGAAAAGCTTGATAGTAAAGGGGGAGAGAGAAAGAGTGTATTTTTCCAAATATAAGAGAAACGTGAGACCTCTCTTGAATTTAGAAGGTAGGAAGGTAATAAACGGCCATAAGGGCTCGTTTGTTGCCTTAGAAGTTGTCTGTGTTTTGGTTTGCTATTCTGAAAGTTTGGGTGCAGAGAAAGAGAGAGCTCATTTTCTCAGAACACTTTGGATTTCTCAGTATAATTAAATGCGTAAAAGTGAGCGTCCCCAGAATGATGATTCTAGGGTTTACTTAAGGCTGAAAGTGTGATCTTTCTTCTTCGGAAGGCGTGATCTCCTCTGTCCACCTTCGCTGGCCTGCCTTCTGGAGCAGATGCCAGTTGCCAAGGCGGGCGTGATTATTTCCTTGCGAGGTAGCCAACAGCTTTTCAAGTCGGTTTCTTACCTTCTCAGCATATTACCGTTGGGGTGCCTTAGTTGGCAAGGAATAGGAAAAATCTGGCGCTTTCCTTATTTGAAGGGCGCCAATCTTGTCAATATCCTTTTTGGTGTCAATTGGGATCGTGGAAGATGCTTGGAAAGTTGTGGTTGGCTGTCTGATGAGTCGTGGGCCCAAACGGACCATGCCCGTTACTGTAGAATGGTTTCTACGGGCCCAATGTGTAGAGTACGGACGGTCAACGTTTGAGTTGACAGTCTGCGTGTTGGCCGCCTTCGTGGAGAACGAAGGGAGAGTCGCTGTTAGTCATCTGATAGGCTGTCGGCTAGAATGGAGTAGGCTCATCACTGTAGAAAAGCTTCTTAAAGCCCAACATGCCGTGTGCAGGCGGTCAACATCGAGTTGACCGTCTACAAGCAAGTTGGCCAGCCGGACGGTCAACACCAACGTTGACCGTCCTAGGTCTTTCAGTTATGGGCCCTTTCTTTTGCTAGGCCGTCAAAGTGTTGACCGTCCTTCTTAAATTTCCGTTGGTCTTTTGGGCCAGCCGATTATAGGTATACCCATCAATAATAAT
>JAODPA010068355.1:0-10246 GCA_025585075.1 Nepenthes mirabilis | reverse complement strand
TATTCTATTATTTTGAAATAGTAGACGTTAGATTGACGTTCATCGAACAGCTGGACAATACAGCAAGGACTGTAAATCACAGGCCCCCTCATCTGACATCCTTAGTACTCTTGTCTTGAATTTAATCATCTTCCAAAGACTATATTGCTTATTTGTGGGGTTCATTTCAATTCCGCGCAGCCAAATAGCATGTGTTGGAGAATTTTAAGCTTAAAATATGTTAAATTTTATGAATTTGAATTGTATTATAGATTAGGGAGTCATAAATTAATTTTTTATATTGGGTTAATTTGATAATGATTTGATTTTTATAATCTCAAATTTAAATCTTATACAATACAATTAAAAATAAGATATTAGATGACGGTTAAAATTACTTTCACCATATATCCTCCAACGCTCAAATTAAAAGCCTTTTCAAAAAAATATAAAGATACAAAGAATATGCGTAGATACGTGTATCGATAAATTGAGCGTTTGGATGCGCCCAATTAATGGCTGACTCGGAGGTGCACTCGCAGAGGGGTGTTTTAGATATGCGCCCGACAGATGGGCGATTTAAAAGTGCGACTTAAAGGTGCGCTCACAAATGGACGTCTTAGATGCGTTATTGTAGATTGTACGACTATTCAAATATTACCGGGATGCTCCAGAGAATTTTATCCGCATGAGAGATTGCTTCTGGAACTGGAGGATAGAGCCTTCCTGAATGAGAGAGAGATACTTTGAATGAGGACAAACCTTCTAGCTTCCTAAAATTGAGGGCTGGCCTCCTTTGGTGTTACCTTCTCGGCAGAGCACATGGCTCCAGGAAAACTAAATGGAAGAACCTCCTTTTGGATTCTCCTCCTCCTCTATTCTGGGTCATTTTTCCTTCCTTCTTTAATGGATTCCTGTAAGAAAGATTGGTGGTCAGGTCTTTTTTTTCCCCCTTCCCTGACTCTATTTACAAGAGCATCTTTTATAATGCTTAAATTATTTTTTACCGTTCATGTTCGTTCCTATAACCACTTCTAGATTAAGAATGACAGTTTTGGGTCAAACATTATAGATGATAATGTTGCCGGTTACAAGTTAAAGTATAAATTATAATTAACTATAGCGATTGGATTTTGGGACTAATTTGGACCACTTCATGCTAAAGTACTCAGTTGTTTCTCTAATGGGCCTCTTTTTTATTGGGCTCTTCCATTTGGATTAGTTTAATCTTAACCATGTCTATTATTTACTTTATCTATGAACTTTTTTTTTTTTTTTGGTTGGGTTTATTAAATTCATCACGATATATTTGAAATGACCAGATTGTTTAAAAATAAGAAACAAATGGCCTGGAGAGTAAAATACAATAAATCGAGAAGGATGACTTAGCAAACTAACGCACGGCTTTCACTTTCTTAAGAGAATTTTTTTTTTTATTATTCATTTCAAGCGATTAAACGTAAATTACGTCACATCATTATACTACTTTTTTCTCCTGAACATGTTCTATCTTGAAAAGTGAATGGTGATTTTAATTTATTCTACACTATGAATGATTATGTAGGTTTGGTACCTGGCTTACTTATGATTGACAAGCCGTAAATGAGGTCGAAGATATTCGGATCCAACATATATGTGAATTCTGATCAGAGTTACTGAGTTGGAGTATCATTAGGAGGAAATCATCCGCACTCTGCACCTCCTGCTGTTACATTTTGATGGGTATATTCATAGTGGACTGGCCCAAGAAAAAGACAGTCCAAATTCATGAATGCCCATATATGCGCTAGGATGGTCAACACAAATCATTGATTGGACGAAAGGTTAAGGAAATTGGTTATGATTGGCAGTAGGGTAGACGACTGGTTCAAGGAGACGGTCAACATTTCTGTTAATCGAAAATACCGTAGTAGGCCGGCCACAAGAGTAGGCCTCATGTGGGTTAGGCTCAATTCAGCCCACACTTCTGTCCACGACCAGCAATGCCCTTTTTCCTGGATTTCGTGCTCTCCCAAAAGGCAATATTCATGGTAACGGTCACCAACAGATTCAGCGCACGTCCCGTGAGGAAAGCGCCAGACTCTCTCCCTTGTCCGCAATAAACACTAAAAGTTACAAAATACAGAATGAAGGTAATCCACCCCATGAGTCGTTACCGCCATTAAAGCTCCATGCCAAGAAAAAAAGCAATCCTAACATAGTGCGGGAATCAAACATTCTTGCCCAAAGAAAGTCGCCTAGCATTGCATCTATAAAAACCCATGGAGACCTCACTCCAGGACACGTTTTTCACCTTAGGCATAAACGCTCATAATATTAACATTCACCTTCATTATCAAGCTTTCTCTCTCTACAAAAAAGCTCTCACGCTTGCGGTAAACAACCATTTCTATCACTACATTCCTTGCGATTACAATGCCAGAAACCAGCGTTTCTTTTGAGCCACAGAAAACCTCTCACGACGACAGCAAAATCCCAACCACAAACACTCTCTGCGTTTCTTGTTATTTTTTTTCTTTTCATCCCAACCTTCTTATTTTTTGAATGTTGTTTACTGATTTGAGCGTCGGAGTGTTTATGATAGGATAACCTTCCGCCGGCACCTGACCTCTCGTTTATTATAGTAGTGTGTAGGATCCATACTCAGTGAACGGAGTTGAATTCAACGATCGATTTGACCCAAACCTGTTCGAAATTTGAATTTAGGACGCATCATTGGCGCCGTCTATGGAAACGCTTACAAAAATCCAACTACTTTCCTCAAATACTTTCCTTGGCTTCACTTTCTAAACCAACGTCATCAATTGAAATGGTGTACACGATGGCACAAGCCAACGAGCACGCGAGATACGTGACATCACCTGACCAGGACTACGCTGCTGGTACCATAGTCAACGGGGCGGATAACGGGGTGCCAGCACCCTTCTTTTAAAATATATTGGAGCACATGTAGGATATGAACAAGATACTCCAAAAACTCTACTCCCGTCAGGAGCACGCACAACAGGGGCTTCGCCAAAAACAGCTCCTGCACCGGCCTCTAAGAGAGGAGGCTAAAGAAAGAAGAAACCGGTCAAGAAATCCAGAAGGCTAGCCGACAATCAGACACCCGAGTCCTCACAGGCCCAAAGCCAACATAGGCCTGAGGAACATTCAGGTAGCATGACTCCGGAGTAAAGTCCGGAACGAACGAACCCCTAATATTCTCAGGCAAAATTAAGGCCTCGGGTCCATGAAGGGGCCTCCCCGGCCATCAGATCCCCTAGTGGTAGTGGCCGGCCTGCTACTGGCCACACTAGAGGAAAGACGAAGTTGAGAACATATCTCAACTACAAAAGATCAGCCAACGCAGCTCAAACAGGTCCGAGATGGGAGAAGATCTAGAACCGCGTCCTCAAAGACGATAAACACGCCATAGATATTGACATATCTCCTTTTGCAGCAGATATCTTGAACCATCTAACGCCGACAAAATTTAAAAATGTCAACCCTTGATTCATACGATGGGAGCGCTGATCCCATAAATCACCTCAATCACTTCTACACCCATTTGAGTTTACAAGGATTGGAGGACGCAACTCTGTGCCGATATTTCCCACTTACTTTGAAGGGGGATGCTTGCATTTGGTTCCATCACCTCCCTTCGGATTCAATTTGAAGCTTCCGGGAGTCAACTGATCTCTTCTTGGTGCAATACGCCTCCAGCCGCTGAGAAGAGAAGCAACATTGACATCTATCTCACATCAAGCAGAAACACAGGGGCAATCCGTGAAGATTCTGGATCACTTTATGGCAAAAGTCAGACAGATCCCTAGGCTCACAGAGGAGATAAAGTTTGGCAGTTTCATCTTCATGCTGACGTACTAGGACTTCTTTAGGCACCTGGTGCATAAGAATTCGCAGACCTTCTGAGAAGCATAATCTATCACCAATGCCTACGCAGTAGCTGAGGAGGCCAACGAGGCTAAACTTTTCAAGCAGACCGAACAGCCTTGCTCTTTTCCTGTTGAAGGAAAGAGGAAGTACGACGACGGCGATCACGCCCGTAGAAAGCATCACAAGATCAGACCGCTAGATCGTAAGGACTATGGGCTGATAAACCTGACGCCCTTGACAGACACGCGTTCCAATGTCCTCATTTAGATATGTGGGAAGAAGCTACTTAAGTGGCCGAAACCACTTAAGAAAGCGGAGGGAGGAAATCCGGTCAAATACTGTGATTTCCATTGATCTCCCGGGCACTCCACGGAGGATTGTAAAATTTCCAGCGGAAGATAGAAGGGTTAATCCGTAGAGGTAACCTCACTAGGTTAGTCAAGAACCATGGCCAGAGCTCCGGCACTACATGCGAAGAAGGACCAGAGCATTCTCCTCCACAGAGTAGGATTACAGTAGGAGTGGTCAATATAATTATGACTCGACCGGCTGAGACTCCGGCGGACCACGAGGAACGACAGACTAGGAGGAAGAAACAGCGCACTGAAGACAATGTCATTAACTTTAGCGACGATGACTTAGAACATGTAATCTCTCCCCACACTGACCCTCTTGTTGTATCCGCGCTCGTTTCGATTGGTAGTGTTAACTACCAATTGAAACGAGTGTTTATTGATAATGAAAATTCATACGATTTACTTTACCTTGACGCGTTCTTTAAACTCGATTTAAAAAAGAGTCAGTTAAAACCTACCGAAAGCTTGCTATACAGCCTTGACAATGAGCTCATACCTGTCCAAGGGACGATCCAATTGGAGTCACCCTGGGCACAATGAAAATAACAATGAAAAAAAGACGAAGCAGACCTGAGATGATGCAAGAGTATCAATTGTTTCCAAGTATAATCTTCTCATTGCCTATGAAGATGAATCAACGTTGCTAACCATAAGACAAGTTAGGGGATCGATAATGGTATATCACTTCACATGACGTCAAGGAAAGATTTTTTTCATATTTTGTACTCCAAGAGATTTTGGAATATTGAAAATGGATAATGATAGCTTGTCACAAATCATAAGTTGTAGTGTTGTATGTTTAACTATTGACAATGGCACAAAGCTAATCTTGAGGGATGTTTACAACTAACATATTTGGTTGATTCTTATTTTGGTCAGTAAGCTCGACGATGAGAGGTTTTGTAACACTTTATACAATGGCTCGTGGAAGCTTACTAAGGGATCCCTAGTAATAACATGTAGGAAAGTATTGCAAGCCTCGGTCTCTAATAGAAATGTGAATGTGTCTAGGGGAGATGAGTCTATCGATTTATGGTACAATCGGCTTAATCATATGAGCGAAAAATGACTCAATTGTTTAATAAAAAAATCTTCTTTTTGGCATAAAGGAGGCAAAGTTATAAAATGTGTCCTCATTGTATAGCCAAGAAGTAACAAAGTACTTAATTCCAAAAAAACTCATTTTTGAAGAAGATAGATTTTCTTGAGTTCATGCATATCGACTTATGCGGTCCTCTTAAGGTAAACACTCTCGGTGGCACTTTATTTTATAACTTTTATTGATGATTCTTTTAAAAAATTGTAGGTGTATGCCTTAAGGATAAAAGAATAAACAATTGATATCTTCAGATAATTACATGCCTTGGTTGAAAGACAAACAAAAAAAATTAAAGTGAATCTGTAATGATAACGGAGGAAAGTACATCAGGCCATTTAACACATATTATTGTTCAAATAGGATCAAACATCAAAATACTTCACTAAACACAAAATAACTAAACAGTATAGCCAAAAAGATGAATTATGCATTAATCGAGAGAGTTTAATGTGTACTTTGGGGGACAAAACTCTCCAACTCATTTTAGGAAAAAATATAGAATGTTGTGACTTATGTAATCAGCATTTTTTCTAACAGTCCCCTAAATAGTGATATGCTTAACAAGATGTAGTTTGAAAAGGAGGTATCTTATGATTATTTACATGTGTTTGGATGCAAGTTCTTTGCTGATGTTAAGGGATGAAAGTTTCAAACTTGATATGAAGGCACGACAATGTATTTTTCTCGGCTATAAAAAGAATTTGGCAATCGATTCTATAATCTAGTAAGAAAAACCTTATGAGATCTAGAGATTTAGTGTTCCTTAAAGCAAGATTATTGAGGATATAAGCAAAATAAAGAATGTGATCTCTTACTATTCGTATTTGTAAAATGAATCATATACCATTGACACCAATACTAATTCAAGTTGACAATGATGATGCTTAGGGTAATCACGGAGGCGATAAAGACTGTTATATTCCCACCTTTAATAAAGCGGATGATGTTGATAATAATACTCATGATGATATTCATCATGAAGCTCTCAAGTCTCGCCGATCATCCGACCGCAACAATCAATAAGAGATTGATGTGCTTCCATAGACCTATCAACCAATGAGCATGTAATACTTACCGATGGTAGAGAGCCAAAATGTTTGGATGAAGTTGCGAAGGACGACCGTAATACAGAGTAGATAGATGCCATATAAGTTAAGATGATAACTTTGTATAAAAATTATACTTTTGAGCTTATTGAATTGTCTAAGGGTAAGAGAACACTTAAGAACAAGTGGATTTTCTAATTGAAATTCAAAGAGAGCAACCCTTAACTAAGGTACATTACGAGATTGGTTGTGAATTAATTTAGCCAATGGAAGGGTATTAATTTTAAGGAGATTTCTTTTTCCTGTTATAAAGATATCTTCTATTTGAATTGTTCTCAGATTATCCGCAAACCTTGATCTAATAGTTGAATAGTTAGATGTGTGAATGATGTTCCTTCATGATGATTTTGAGGGGGAAACATATATTATAAAAGAGGATTCGAGTTAAGGGAAATGAGTATCTAGTATGCCACTTGAAGAAAAGCCATTATGGTCTAAAACAAGTCAAAAGGCATGGTATAAGAAATTCAGCCGATGATAATAAAATAAGGCTACCGAAAAATAACTTTAGACCATTGTGTTTTTATTCAAAGGTTCTCAAAAGGAGATTTTGTTATCCTATTATTTTGTGTAGATGACATGCATCCCAAATTAGTAAGTTAAACAAATAACTTGAGAAATATTTTGCTATGAAAGAATTGGGGCCAACAAGGCAAATTATTAATATAAGAAGTTTTTGCAATCAAAAGGTGAAGAAGTTTTAGATGTCCTAAGAGTGATATATCAAAAAGGTGCTTTAATGTTTTAACATTAATAAGTCCAAATTGATGAGCACTTCATTGGTCAATTATTTCAAGTACTCGATAAAGTCCTGCTATGGAGGTTGAGAATGCCAGCATGAAATATATTCCTTATTCTTTGGCCATTGGAAGTTTATTCTATACTATGGTGTGTACAAGGCTAAGCATAGCTTATATGGCTATAACCCCCAGTTGATTTCTTTTCAATCCCAAAAATGTGTATTAATCCGCAATAAAAAGGATATTTAGATAATTTTAGAGTACTTTCAAGATATGTTTATATTTTGGCAAGGGTAAACTAGTTTTGGTTGGGTTTAGGGGCGCCGACAGAACAAATAATATTGACTCTCGGAAGTTTACCTCGGGGTATTTGATTATCATTGTGGGTGGAGTGTATTTTGGGAGTCGAGACTATAAAAATGTGTTGTACTCTCTACCACCAAAATTAAATTCATTACAATGATGGAATTGGATTAAGAAATGCTGTGAATGAAAAAATTCATTTAGGAATTTGGTTTCAAGCAAGTGCTATATGCGTTGCTTTGTAACAACCAAAGTACTATTCATCTTTGTAAGAACTCGTCATTTCATCTCATATCAAAATTGATAAAGTTAAGATCAACGACAATTGATCAAATATGAAGACAAAGTCGATATAAAGAGAAAAGCTTGAAAAATGTCAAATTATTGCCGAGATGATGATGGCCTCGATAAGGTCATGAGAAAAAATTTATTGAGAGGTCACTCTATTATGAATCTTATACTCATTGTAAATACATGCTATCTTTTTTTATTTCTGCAAGCACAGAGTCTACTGTGCGATGACCTCTAGAGCAAAGCAACATGGTAAAGCCTCCAAGCGTATTCAGCAAGCCAATGGTTTAGGTGCCAACTTTGAGTGTGTTTTTTGTAGCTACCCATTTGTTGACCACGAGCTGGCTATTTAAACGACCTGCACAAAGTATAAATACCCTATTTCAAACACATGACATAAATATCTTTTTGGTGACTAACTTGAGAGAAAAAAAAGAGAAGGAAAAGATCTTTGCCAACAGATTTAGGTTGTGATTCTTGTTTTGACCTTCACCATTTCTAAGTTCGTTATTTCAGTTGTTATTTTAGACATTTTTATCAATGATTCTCTTATATTTTTAAATCTTTTGTTATATTAGTATCGGTTTACCAATATTGTGGTAAAACCCAAAAAAAAATTTTAATGTTTGTATATTTATACTCATAATAGTAATAAAGTTTACACAAAGCTAAGGTCTCTTGGTTTTACTTTTGTTAAAAAGGTTCCCTCAAAAAATTTCGTGTATTTTTTTTCTCATTATTGTGACTGTATTGTAATTGTACGACAATTTTTATTATATCTTTCCATTGGTTAATCAACGGGCTCAAAAATTTTATCCCTATGGATATCAAATCTTGGCTTGATTGATAAGCTTAGTGTCCCGGGCTCAAGAAATCCATCCCCGTCGTGATGCATAGTGTTCTCAAGGAGTTTATACCGACGTGCGATTAGAGAACGGAATATATGTTCCGGTTTACTATAGCATAGTCTTTGTAACCATGATTCTAAAACCGGTATTGGGCCTTGTAAAGGCAAAAAGGAACTTCTGTTCTTGTTTGGTTATGTTATTCATAGTGTGATTCTTTTCAATTTTATAGTGGAAATTGAATTTTTTCTCTACGTTGAAGTTGTCTAATGTTGTGACCTGCTGTGGACCGCGGTTAAAGGTGATTGTTTGGTTGCTTTTTTTCCATGTTAAAGTGACAGTGGGTACCCTTATCTGAGCAACATCTGCCATAACAATAAAGTCTCATATCATATTAAATAAATTTAACCGTATTAATCTATTTTTATCGTTTTACTTAATTTAGTGTAACATCTTTTAAAATTACATGTAATTTCAATTATTTTTTTATTATATTACTCCGTGTTTTCTATTGTCCACCTCATTTTTTTATCCGATACTATTTTCTAACATTTTTTAATGTGTTTTATTTGACATAGTGTTAGTCGTATTTTATGTTGACGCATTCCGTGGCCGTGTTGGATTGCTTATTTGGTCATTCGTTGGTGCATTTTCACGTGTTTTGGAAGCTCTTTATCAAATTTTCATTCGAGAATCGTCATTGCACCTCTCCCAGTAAACACGGCTACCCGTCACCTAACTTGCGTTCGAGCACTGCTCACAAAATAGTCGGAGCTCAAGGGACACTCAAATCCCTCTTGAGAGCTGATTCCCAAGAAGCTAAGCGCGAGGTACGCTTGATCCTCGCTTGAGCGCTATATCTAGTAAGCCCCTACTCGATGCTAGCTCTCTGTGTGCTCGAACACCAAAACCAGTAACCTCACGCTCGAAGCTCACCTTCTTCTCGCTTGAAAGCCTAGGATTTTTTTTGAAACCCTAGGAAGGTAGACCCGCGCTCGAGCGTAGCTTGAGCATCGTGATAACGGTCATATTTTTAAATGTATTTTTTGAGCTTCTCTATAGATTTCTCTCTTATTTCATTTTCCCCAACTCTTACTCATGCATTTGAACGCCTATTTTCAGAGCAAACAATATTGTTCATACTTTAACCTTCTCCATTTGAGAATACCAAAACTACATTCTTGTACTCGTGAGTCAAGGATTTTCTCACCATTGTTAATTCATCTTATGCACATTTTCCTGCCTATTAACCTTCACGACGACGTCGATGGCATGGATACTAGGCTCCAGTGGTGTGCGGTAATTCAAGCGGTCTATGAGGAAAGATTGACTTAAAGACTGAAAAGTGTCTAATTCTATTACCCTGGACAAATCTAATAAGTTCCTTAATAAGGATCACGAGATAAGAGTAAATCCGTTAGATTAGCACATCTATACCACCTATTCTATAAGTTAATTTTCATAGTAGATATCTTCCCTAACCGTTAAAATTTAGAGGATTTTTCTCGATAGTCACAGTTATCGAATTTTTTCTTCATCACCAAAGATTGTCTATTTTTTATTGTTACTTATTGTCTTACTTTTTATACTTGTTATTCTTTATATCATCTAGATTTAAATAGTCTTTTTATGTATTGAATATTTATATTAT
>JAODPA010068354.1:0-10246 GCA_025585075.1 Nepenthes mirabilis | reverse complement strand
AATTTTGGAAACATTTTTTAAAAAGATATTGGATCAATATGTTTTGAGAAAAAACTGACCCAAAAGTACATATATTTTTTGGACATCCATCTGACCCTAAATATGACTCGGATATAATTGAAGCTGGTGCGGGAGGGTACTTCCCACTTGCCAAATGGGGTTTAAGCTGTGGCCCCAAATGGCTCGCCGACAATTTAAGGCGGGACATTGAACCTGAATTGAAACCTGTGCCCTTCCCTCGTTACCTTCTTTTGGTTCACGATCAAGCAGAATGTCTTCATCCGACTTTCTAAAAGCGTAATTGAATGTAGGTCCTTCGTCCGTTTTCTCCGTCGTTTCATTTTTGTTATACGGTGCTTTAAATCTTGGATCCAGTTGTCTCTCTCCTTTGTCAGATGTACACTCTTCTTTGATTCGCCAATGTTTTATGATTTTATTGTTTAGTTTGTTGTATTTAATTGCTTGTCGAATCAGATTAGGTGAAAGTCTTATCTGAAATCGAAGGTTTTGTTGAGTTATAACCATTACTTATTCTCTTAGATGTATAAATTGTTTGTGGGTTTCAATCTATGTTGGCCAATGTTGCCTCATGTTTATACCTAATGCGACCTAAAGAACCGATATGCTTCCAACTCACTGCAGTTTCACTCGGTCAGGCAACTACTACTCATCTCTTTGAATTCTTTTCATGCTTAGTTTTTCTGTTATCTAAGAAAACTGAGGGATTGTATGATAAGTTGGGGAATAGATTGCCAGGAGTTCGAAATACAGGAGAGTAAAACAACATGCAGGTCTAGAATCCTTCGAAATAATTCTAGGAGGAAATTTGAGGAGCTGAATAGAAGAGGATAACAGAGAATTGGAAATCTGAATTTTGTTTCATAATCTTCTGCTTTTCCTACATAGCAAACGATCTAGGGGCCCGAATTTATCCACGAAGGGATACCTCCTTATTCATGTACTTCATTTAATACATTCAATCCACCCTACCGGGTCCAGCAAAATTTTAAGCTGACCCTAACCCACCAACCTGATCTGATGACATAAAGGTAGGCCCAATACTAATCAGCACAGGTTAGCAAGAACAGGCCCAAAGGCGGCCCAATGAATCATTGCCTAAGAAGGAGTTAAGTAATCAAAGCCTAACTGAAATTCTGGCAACTCAGGCCAGTAGTTTAGGTTTCCAGTTGATCAAAATTTCAAGTTCAAATCATATCTCATTGTTGGGGAAGATAATGGCCAGTTGTACAGTCAGTAAAACCGGGCGGACAAGGATGATTGGCACACAAACACACACACGAAAAACTAATGAGAAGGAAAGAATAAGAACATACACAATTTTTATGTGGAAAGTCCTCTTTTAAAGTTAAAAGAAAAAATCACGGGACATTTAGTTTACAAACAATTTTACTATGTATGTTGGTTACAAAACCCTTTGGCTACACAAGCCCTTGGAGAGTTGAGAACAAAAACAGAAGCAAAATACAAGAGTAAAATGGCTACTCATTGTGTTTTGTCTTTCGCTTTTCTTCTTCTCACTTTTCTTATTTTCTCTCGCACTCAACATACATATATATAGACCGGGTGACCACCTACCCAGTAGGCAAGTTGCTTGCGCAGTAGGGCCTACCACTAACTCTGCAACCTGCTACCAATTCTGCTAAGTGCCATTCTATTGGGAGGAGTTGACTTTCTCTGCAAATTGGTTGCCAACTCTGAAAGTCAACTACCCTTTCTGAAAAACTGTTTGCGCAAACTTTGCAGGTATTACAATCCCTGGGCATTGACCAAAGTCATCGATCTTTTGCCTAGAATCCTCAGACATAATCCCATGTCCTCGGCAGTAACCTAATGTCCTCGAGCAATAGCTGATATTTTCAGCCATCACTTAGCGCCCTCGTCCTTCAATTAGAATTCTCGTCTATCAGGTAAACTCCTTGACCCTTAATTGGAGACTTCGACTGTTAGTCAATGCCCTTGATCTTTAGATAATATCCTCGGTTATAAACTGGTGTTTCTTCCATTTCGGCCAAGTGAAGCCCCTTCGACCTTTATTCCACTTTGGCCACGTCGCTGCACACCCAAGCATACGCGGCGAACAATGTTTTCCACACGGAAGTGACCCTAAATCCCAACAAACTTCCCCTCATGACCGTAGGAAAACTAAATTAGTCAGTCCGGCCATACTGTAACAGGTTTCGAGCTTCCCTTTAGGCAGTACCTTACTCATCATGTCTAACATATTTTTTGAGTTCGGACTTTCTTCAATAACAGCAGTCCCATGTCAACAATATTTCTCACCCAATGGTATCGAACATCAATATATTTTGATTTTGAGTGGAATAAAAAATTCCTGCAAAGATGCACAATGTTTTGGCTATCACAAAGTATTATATACTTTTCCTGTTCTAACCCAAGTTCCCGGATGAACTATTTCATCCACATCTCCTTGCTGGCTTCAGTTATAGTAATGAATTCTGCCTTAGTGGTTGAAAGAGTAACGCATTTCTGTAGTTTCGACTGTCAAGAAACTGCTCATTCGGTGAATTTAACTAGGTATCCTGAAATGGACTTTCGGGAGTCAATATCGCCAGCTATGTCAGCATCGGTATATCCAACCAATAGAGACTTGTCACTTTCAAAACACAGGTTCATCTTGGAAGTTCCTCGGAGATATCTCAATATCCACTTTACAGCTAACCAATGCTGCTTTTCGGGGTTTGGCAGAAATAGGCTGACGTGCCGATGGCATGTGCAATGCCCGACCTCTTGCACACCATAGTATACATTAAGCTACCTACGAGCGAAGAGTAGGATACACTTTTCATGCTTGCTTTCTCATCATCTGAAGTCGGACACTACCGACTGTTCAATCTGAAATGACTTACCAGCGAAGTGCTCACCAGCTTGAACTTATCCATATTGAAGTATTGGAGTACTTTCTCAACATCGCTCTTCTGGGACAGCCACAATTTCCTATCCTTGGGGTTGCAAGATATTTTAATTCCAGAATCTGTTTCACCGGCCCTAAGTCTTTTATAACAAAGGATTGCCCAAGCTGGTACTTCAATTCCATAATCCGAGCTCCGTTTTGCCCAACAATCAATATGTTGTCCACATAGAGTAGGAGAATGATGATATTATCCTCGGAGAATTTTTGCACAAAGACACAATGGTCCAAAGTAATCTTTCGGTATCCTTGACCGGCCATGATGGACTCGAATTTCTTGTACCACTATTTTGGAACTTGCTTTAGCCTGTACAAGTTCTTCCTCAAACGACACATCAATCATTCCTTTCCCTTGACCTTGAATCCCTCTAACTGTTCCATGTAAATTTCCTCCTCAATTTCACTATGGAAAAATGTTGTTCGGATATTTAACTGCTCTACCTCCAGATTTAGGACAGCAGTCAAACCGAGCATGACCCGTATCGAGGACATCTTCACTATTAGGGCAAAATTTTCATCAAAATCAACCCCTTTAAGCTGGTTGAAGCCTTTCATCACCAGCCGCGCCTTGTACCTTGGTTGTGAAGTGCTCTCGTCGACTTTCAAGTGGAAGACCCACTTGTTTTTCAAAACTTTCTTCTCCTTCGGTATCACTTGTTGGGGAAGATAATGGCTGGTCAAACGGTCAATGAAACCGAGCGAACAAGGATGATTGGCACACAAACACACACACGACAAAGGAATGAGAGAGAGTCAGAATACATAATTTTTACATAAAAATTCCTCTTCTAAAATTAGGGGGAAAAATCACAGGGCATTTAGTCCGCAAACAATTTCATTATGTATGTTGGTTACAAAACCCTTTAGCTACATAAGCCCTTGGAGAGATGAGAATAGAAATATGAGTAAAATATAAGAGTAAAATGGCTACTCCCTGTATTTTCTCTTTCATTTTTCTCATTCTCACTTCTCTTACTTTCTCTCGCACTCAGCATACATATATATAGACCGAGTGACCGCCTACCCAGTAGACAGGTTGCGTTTACAGTAAGGCTTGCAACCAACTCTGTAATCAACCACCAATTCTGTTAAGCGCTGTTCTGCCGAGAGGAGTTGACCTACTCTGCAAATCGGCTGCCAACTTTGAAAATTAACTTCCCTTTCTAAAAAGCTGTTTGCGCAGACTTTACAGGTGTTACAGTCCCTAGGCATTGACCAAAGTCCTTGGTCTTTTGCCTAGAATCCTCTGACATAATCCTATGTCCTCGGTCGTAACCTAATGTCCTCGGTCAACAGATGAAATCTTCAGCCATTACTTAGAGTCCTTGTCCATCAATCAGAGTCCTCGTCCATCAATCAGAGTCTTCGTCCATCATGCAGAGTCCTCGGCCCTTAATTAGAAACTCCGGCAGTTAGTCACTGACCTCGACCTTTAGAAAATATCCTCGGTCATAAACTGGTGTTTCTTTAATTTCGGTCAAGTGAAGCCACTTCGGCTTTTATTCCATTTCGGCCACAAGTGCACGCGGCGAATAATATTTCCCACACGAGAGTGATCCTAAATCCCAACACTCGTAAGGTGGTCTATGCTAAACCAAAAACATGGATTGAAAGGTGCTAGGTTGCTTTACAAAGTGGCCGGCTGATTCCCCATGTTTATCCGGTATTCTACACCTCAGCCAATCGCCCTCAATTGCAAATGACCTACATGATTTAACATGAAAAGCATACACCATAATGCTCGACTTAGGATGTGCAAGATGGTTGTTGACCTGAATGGTCAACAACTAACCCAACTTTTTAGTTGTGGCTTCTAACCCTACCACAGGAGAATTAACCACGGGCCTTCAAGCCACTATAAATGCCAACCCCTTACCACAAAAAAGGAGAACAAAATTTTAGAGGAAGAGATTATTACCATCACAAACTGATAATTACAACATCCAATGTGCAATCTCGCAGCACTCTATTTGCACAAAGAGTTTCAAAACTTGTCTTCTAAAACATCTCATCCTCCTCATAAGATACTCATGCAGTCTAGTCCTCTATTCCTCCACACACACACACACACACGCTATTTTTCCTCCTAACTCAATTGTTAAGTCCACAAAACCGACTTGAGTTTCAGCACCATGTCCATTGACTAGTCTAATTGCTCTTGTTTCCTAAAATACTTAGGAATCACAATGAGTATTCTATATAGACACTATCTCTAGAGATTCTATTTCACGTTGAGTGAAGAAAATCTTCACTCATGAGGACAATCTAATGAGCGAATCACAGTTTCTTTGAAGTTCTATTTCTGATTTGTAGTGTGCAGCATCTGATTTAGAAGTCTCGAGAGCCCACTTTGGAAACTTTTGTATTAGAATTCAGATTCAAGATGTAGATAACACTTACACATTCTGTTTAGATAAACCATCCTATCTAGGCACACACATCTGACGTAGACACATTCTAGAACATTCAGTAATCAAGTTTAATTTTCATCATTGTGTGCAATTACTTAATGCTTTGCTGGGAATAATTCTTTTTTTTTTAAGGTGTGGTGAATGTGGGAGGGAACCATACTTCCTGCAAAGGTTAATAACTCTCCCCATTTCCCCTTCCTTTAATCCCACTCACCTCCTCCAAAGCAGGAGATATATATTTCGTAATTTAACTTTCTACTATGTTAAGACCAATATGAAGCTTTACGTCTTGCATATTTTAATTTGTGATTGTGTGATTTTGCACCAAAATATTGGTTCTAATTGCATAAGGCAATGCCTAGAAGTGGAAGATATAGTGATGCAGGATGGCTCACTAAAACGATGCATGAGAGGGGCTGAATTGAACCCAAGCATCAGTGCCCTTAATTACTACAGCCATATTCTGAAGAAAGATTTGCCCAAATATTTTCTCTAAGAGCTGCACACCTAGTCCCATGTTCCATAATTACTCATCCGGAGTCCCATAGAATAGGTGTGCTAATGTTGAATTCCCAAGCTCGGCTGTACACCTTGTACCAAGTCTCATTAATTACTTGTTTTCTTATTTAAGTAGTGTAAGACTTGGAATTTAGGTAGCTTGAAGTTTAATCAAAGTTAAGTGAGTTTTCTCCTTAATAAGAGTAGTAAGTTCTTTTATCAGTGAGTGATTCCCAATACTTAGGTTAAATGATTCCCTAAACTAACTACCAATAAGGTGAATGAGTCCCTTTGTAGGATGAGTAATTTCTTGGCTTTTATTATTATAATTTTAATTATCTTTATCTATTCCAGTTTCGATTTACTTTCTAACATGTATTTTCATCATAATTCAATTTAAGAATGGCGTATAAGTTGCCACCCCTTGGTTAGAATTTAGAAATTATAAGACTAGACCTTGGGAATTGCGGTGGTCCTTGTAGGTCCTATTTGGCTTTTGATTCCCTACGTCACTATCGTGTTATTAGGTTTGTTTTGATCTCCCCAAACATACAAATCAGTACTTATAACAAAGGATTGCTACTTCAAAATTGAGCGCCTGTTACATGATTTTTAGCACTGATCTTTTCGCCATGGTTGTCTATTTACATTCAAGTAAATAGTAGTTTAAGACAAGCACATGAGAAAGGATAATAATCTTTGAAAAGAATATTTAGGAAGTTGCAATTTATGCCTTCAGGAACCTACATTTTACGTGATCACTCATTTAGTTGTCTAGACAAAAGTGGTTTCATTTAGTCATTTCAATGAATGTAGAAGTCATATATTTCAGTTCGTATGATCTCTCATTTCTCATGTAGTACTTTGCATGGTGTTTTTTCCATCTTTTCTTGGCCTTAAAGATCTAAACATGAAACACTAGGTCTCATCAAATTTTGAATCTAGAAGGTATTAATGTGTACTTGGAAAAATATTCAACATGGAAAGCTGTTTGCCTGACAAGGAGTTTGCTTCGGATCTTAGAATTTAAATCCTGCATGCTACACTAAAGACAGGAGTTCAGTGAGCCTAGGGATGTTTCCTTGACCCATCCGACTCTTCAGTCAGTATATAGTACCAATCAAACTGGAAAGCAAAATGGCCTGTTAAAAAAATGCCTGTTAGCAACATGAGTTGTTGTACACTTGGTGTTTGGATAGGGCATAAAGACGACAGTGGCCTTGAATGAAGGGTACCTGCTCTGTGCGAAAACAGTGAGATGGGAATAAGCTGGCTAAAGGGTCCCTTGTTTGAGGGAGTGAATTCGACTGATTGGAAGATTAAACTCCTCTGACTATCAATGCCAACGGCGGAGTAGAGCATGTCCTTAGTGGCGAGTTGGAAGCAGATGAAAAATTCTTTCAAGAGAAAGAGCTGAGAAGCGAGTGGTGGAATCATTGATGAAGATTAAATGTTTTGTAATCGCAGCAAAATTGAACGCAACTTAGTACTCTTTATGCTTAACTATAGGAGCTGAACAGATTTAAGTCTTGAAAGACAAGCAAACCTATGGACAGCCTTAGCCAACAACACATTCTTCCTGAACTCAAACTGCTGTCCTGATAGTAATTTGGGTCTTTTGCTTCTACGACAGATGGTCATTTCTAACACTTACAGATTCGTTGTTTACTTACTGGCCTCGTATAATTTGAATGAATATGTTTCCTTTCTGAAGTAGCTTCTATATGCTACATAAAGTGTCATTTTTTCTGGTTTTATAACTTTGAGTATCCTTGACACTGTCGAAATAAATGTGGAAGACATTTGTGATGAGGTGGCATACAGATAAAGACTAGAGTTAATAGGGGAGATTGGAGTTGAGGCTTCACAGGAGATGGTCGGCCGAGGCTGTAAGGGAGACTCCCACGGGCACCTTACCTCTCTCGGGCCATCCTCCACTGCCGGCTCACAAGGCCTTGAAAAGTGGAAGATATTAATGAGTTGTCAGTACGAGTTACTTGGCCTTATGCCTATAAAAGTAGCAGCATCTTCGTTAGTTTAGGTACACTTTGGAATTTTGATAAAACAAATGTTAAAACCTCAACCTATCTACAGGACTTGTGAAAATTATAATTTTGTGGATTATAAATATATTACTATCCTAGCAGTTGTAGCATTGTTTTCGAAATTTAGTTTCAGCATTTCTCATGGTTTCAAATTTTTTAAATTTCCCTTTTTCCCTATCTGTTTGATATTAAATTGATATAAGAGTTATGGCAAGTATGGGAATGGTCAAAGGAATCATTGTATTTTAAAGTTAAAGAAAGCGTTATATGGCTTGAAATAAGCCCCAGAGATATCGCAGGGTAGAATCGACAAACATTTCTAGGAGAATAAATTTTATAAATGTCGTTATGTGCATGCCTTTACACAAAGTTCAATGACAGTACAGGTATTGTTATTATTTGCTTATATGTAGATGGCTTAATTTTACAAGCAACCATCTTAGCATGGCTGAAGAATTCAAGCCAGTTGTTTCACATTCTGAGATGATGGGCATTGACCTTACGTCTTACTACCTTAGTTTTGGAAGAGAAGCAAATGGTGTGTGTAAATTTTCATCTCTCAATAAAGTTATACCAGATAAGTTCATATGAAGTTCAAACTAGTTGAATACAGTATGGTGACCGCTCCGGCATGTTGTCGTGTCAAATTATCAAGATATGAAGATAGCGAAGAGATATGCCCAACATTCTTTAAAAGCTTTATCATATTTAATTTATATAAAGACGAATGTTCCCTTTTGGGGTTGAATTATTAGTTACTGTATAGAAGCTCATGCTTCATCTTATTTCAAAGTGGCAAGTCTCTATTTTTATGTAAGTTTTGAATTGGATCTAGATTATTCTTTTTGCACTGTGATATATGCAAAGTACTACGGCATGATCGGTTTGAATTTATTTAAATGTGATTCTTTAATTGCCAAATTATATTTAAATAGAAATACATGTGTCTATTTCCATTAAAAAAATCAGCAGAATTAGAAATACTTCTAATAAGATATGATTAATAATGTGTCATTGGTATTCGAGTTGTAGAATGGATTAGGGAGCCACTGAGCAGGTTCGGTCTCTATCTTTTTTAATTTAAAACTTGAACATCACAAACTAAAAATAAGAGGTCAAAGAATTAGCGAGGTTTATTCCTTGATTTATCCTCCAACGTTCAAGTCAGTAATTTTTTCTCAGAAAAGTAGAAAAATACAATGAGGATTCAAAAGAATACGGCGTTGCATGTATGTAGGAAATGTGAGAGGAGGATTGAATTCCTGTAATGCGCTCGGTAGGTAGTAGCTTAGAGAGATGGATGTCTGGGCTTCCGTTTGGATGCACGCGGTCGGTGGCTCAATAAGATCGCACTCGGTGAGTGGATCACTAGGGGTGCACTCGTGGAGTGGCTCAATAGGGATGTACTTATGGAGTGGCTTAGTAGGAATGTATTTGTGGAGTAACTCATTAGGGATGTACTTGTAAAATGGCTCACTACGGATAGAGAGGAAAGAGGCTGTATTTGAGGAAAAGAGCTTGTTTCTCCCTCTACGCCCCTGGGGTCGATGACTATTCTATGTGCCAAACAGGTCCTTGAGAGCTCAAATAGTGCTCTTCGATGTTGTTCCGGCCGAGACCCCTCTCCTTATAGCAGTGAGGAGTATTTGTAATATTTTATGGTAAATAATTTGACACTAAGGTCCGCAATAGGTATCGCTTTTGGGTTTATCGGCCATTGGGGCGTTGATAGGAGCTGCCTTCATTAGGCACCGCCTTACTTCAATGTGGAGGCCGTGCATGGGCCTCCTGACCCAATCTTTAAAAGGCTTTAGGCGACTTAGAATATCGTGTGCTCTAACCGTTGTAGCCGTATGCTCTGATTGTTTCGTGGTTACTTAGTCGAGAGTTTTCTGGATTTGTCCGTTTAACTATGTTGCCGTTTGGGCCATTGATGCTTGTCATTTTGGCCCATTGCCTCTTAAATCTTATCTTGGTTGTTGCAATGGTGTTGAGGTTGGGTCGGATCGATTTCCTTCTTAAAATTTCATCCGTTGGTTGTTGGACTCCTTGCCATGATGATGATTGGATCTGAGGTTAGGCCGGTCTATGATACTACTAAACCCATCAATTAATTTATCAAAGAATTGTACATGCTTATAAATTTGCTTAAAAAAAATTAGAAATATTTTATATCTCAAACAACCAACGACTAAATGTTAAAATTCAAACTAAGGGCATGAAATCTATAAAATTATGGGCAAATAAATGTCTTTAGTTGATCCATATGTCATTTGATTATGGACAATATTATTCATTCTAACACAAAGCAACTAAGTCAGATTAAGATATATTTAAATTAT
>JAODPA010068353.1:0-10247 GCA_025585075.1 Nepenthes mirabilis | reverse complement strand
AAATTCTCGGCAATATTCGGATCCATGTTGAGGTGACTTCATGGATGGATTCAAAGGATTAAGGGGTAATTGACATTCATGTCATTTAGGTTGGCCCCTGAAGGCTTCCATCCATACTCCACATTGACCATTGAAATGGAATCAGATTCGGGGAATGATTGAATAGCGATACAAGTAGGAAAAGGACCATCAATACCAACCTCGACGCAAATCTTGGCGAAAGAAACATTCTCCATTCGGGCTGTCCTGGGTTCGAGTAGCAAAGGTATCCCAATGGCACTTGCAACCCAACTTAGCCCGGAATGAGTTCATAACTCAATCGGCAGGTTAGATAATTTGATCCAAATGGGGAAGCGCTTGTGTTCCTCCTTTGTCAAAGCCAGGCCTGGAGACCATCGCTTGAGGAAAATCGCTTTTCCAGAGAAAAGCCACGGACCCGCCCGAAGGTAGTTCTCCATCATCTCCAAGGATGGGAAACGAAAGAAGAAAAAGCTAGCTTCGTTACCAGCGATATGTTTGAGCCCAAATCGGGCCCAGATTTTCCTTGCAATTGCCTTAACGGCCAAGAAGTGAGGGGGAGAGTCCATAAAATACCCAACCAAAGTGAAGCCCCAGATCAGCGAACCTTGTTTAATCACTTCGGGAGGGGGTGATATGGCGCCGTTGGCGTTCCCAGAATCCTGGTGTGAGAAGAAGGACAGCTCAGAACAGAGACTAACGCCACCTTTCTTGACGACAGCCGCCCAAGAATGGGGGAGAACTGAGCCATTTTCAAAGCTATTACAAGCGGGCCACTGATTCGAAGGCTGTAAAGGGGGAGCATCAGGGGCTGGAGCCAGAGCGTCCACGATTCGTTTCGAAGGCAGACTCAGAGGAGGGGAAGGGACTAGGGATATGGATGTCGGAGGGGAGGACGGAGGGAGAACGGGTGGGGCGCCGACCGGAGGAGGAACGGGGGGGCCCCCAGAAGGCCGGCCATGACTGGCGAGGTTAGGGACAACGAGCCGTGCAGTTCGAATTTCAAATTCGAAAATTGAGAAAGCTTCTGAGAGCTTGAGTTTGTTTGAGGGCATTTAGTGGGCAAGAGAAGGCTTGCCTGTATAGTGAGTTTTCATGGCCTTTTATAGTCGTGGCCCTGGGCTGCCTTCTTACGTAGCGAGGCTGAATGCTCACTTTCTATGGGGGGATCGTTACCTTTCCTGCAAGGCGTGAGCGCCATTCTTGACTGTAACGGTCAAGGAGGTGGATCCCCTTCCTTCTGTACATGGTAACCATTAGGGTTTCCTTGTAGATTGTATGTAGATACTCACGCTTTCATCCTGGGATGTACTTTTATTCTAGGAGGTTACCGTTACAGGGGAGATTGCCTTCTTTAGAGATGCAAAAAATTAGGCTAGACGATCGTTGTGGCCTCGAAAGGGATGCGTGGGCCGATTAAGGCATGGGCTACGTTTTTCTTGGGCCTCTGCTGGTCTACTTGCTACTTCTCCGGTTAACGGTAGCATTGACTGTCCTAGGCTTAGATGGGCCGTCATTGTTCTTGGGCCACTGCAGGCCCACTTGCTGCTCTGCCAATCAACAAAAGCGTTGACCATCCTAGGTAGAAATGGATCGCTGCTGGATTTAGGTCGTTTCCTCTTTTGTGGGCCAGCCTGCTACTAGTGTCTCCATCACTAGCCCCCCTGCTGGCATCCTGAGACTCTAGTCTCTGACATGTTAAGATGGGATGCGTCTGGCTATGTAACTTGCAATGGTTAGGAAACTAGCAGTGGCTCTTGGTCTTCATCCCTCGTCTTCGTGTGTGCTCTTTATTTTTTTCTCTGGGTTTGTTGATTGCTGTCACAACGTCAAAATCTGGAGGACTAAGTTGGAGGGAATGTTGACCGAATTCATTAACAGTTATGTCAGAATCTAGAGAATTGAGCCGGAATTGATCAGATTCATTGACCACCACGTCAAGATCCAGAGAACGGAGCCGAAAAGATAGCGTTGACCAGATTCATTGATCGCCACATAAAGATCTAGAGAATTATGCTGAAGAAAGCGTTGACTTGATTCGTTGACCGCCATGTCAAGATATGAAGAACTATGCTGAAGAAAGCGTTGCCCAGATTCGTTGACTGTCATGTCAGAATCCAGAGAACTGATGTGGATTGAATCGGCGTGTTGTTTCATTATGCCGCTGGATAGGCACTTGAAAGGTTTACAGAACTGCTTCAGTACTCTACCACATGTTATCATGCAGTGAATTTGTAATCCTGGTAATTAATTCACCAAAAGATCCGATTTGACTATGCTCTATTCGAAAAAGACACATGTCTGTCATGATGGGCACACCTTTTCGATACATTGCCTTCCTCCAACGGCTGTGAACTTTATAAAAATCGTGCGTCAATTCAAATTTTTCATGCCTTTCTTCACAAAAAATCTAAGTCCTTGTCTTCTTCCTCTCGCTTCTAATCTCATCGCTCCTTCTGTTTCCAAAATTCCCTAAGTTACTTCCACTGGTGAGGTGAGGAAGTTGTACATCGAGTTCAACATCTCACCTCACGTTGTGTTCTTGATACCCATGGAGCAGGACAGAGCTTACTCTCCGCCTGATGGCTAGATTACTGTGTATGAGGGGCACCTGAGGAGTGGGCTTTGCCTCCCTGCACCGAGGAGTTACTCATTTTTACAACGCTTGGCGTTCCTATCGCATGGCTTCACGTGAATGCCTTTTGATATCTTTGTTCGTTGTGTATATTCCTTCACCACCATTCATGGCTACTGACGGTGGAGGCCGTCAGGGTGATGTCTTGTTCACCCAGAGTGGTGATTGGATCTCCTTGTCTCCCAGGGTGCTGCGTATCAACAGTGCAATCTGTGACTCCATTAAAAACTGGAAGGATCATTTCTTCTTTGTTCACATTACTGACAGCTGGCCCTAGTCCTGGGATTGGGGCAAGGTCTCTGATAGTCTCACTGAGAAGACAACGAAGAAAGAGGTGGAGACAATGGAGCCAATACTATAGCTGGTGAAGGAGCATCTCTCCGAGTTTAGGAGGGATCACCTAGTCTCAAGGCAGGAGGCCAAGAGAGCTTGTTCGGGGCCTTCTTCACCTATCTAGAAGATTAGACCTCCACCATCGGTGGTGTCACAACACAAGAGGAAGGCCAGTGCTCTCAGTATCGGCAAGGCCAGCGTTCCCATGATCAGTGATGCTCCCAGCAGCCCAGGGAAGAAAAGGGCTATACCAGTTGAGCCTACCTCCTCGTCTTCCACCAAGCCAAATTATAGAATGGTCGGGTGGCTTGTTGGAGTCGGAGAGTGCGCTGGGGTTGAGGCTTCTGTGGAGGACTTCGAGGCCATCGTGCGAGTTGCAACAGGAGTTGCCGTCATTGAGCTATCACTACCAGGCGACTTGGTAGCACCTGCTGTGCCAGTAGAGCTACTGTTTGAAGCTATCAGGCAAGAGTAGTCATCCGCCGGAGCACTTGCTGAGGTGGTTGACATCATTGTAGAGCCTGCGTAGGAGGCCATTGCTCCAAGTCTCCTAGACATCTTGTCGCTGGAGCCCACTAGTGAAGCCACTGTGGAGTGGTCTCAGGAAGGAGCCGCTCCAAGTTCCCCTCCAGCAGGTCATCGGTCACGGGGTCGGTCAGGAAAGAAGCAATGAAGAGTCTTCTCAGTAACTTTTTGGAGCTCTCCCTTTCATGTTCCTTTGTCATTGTTACCTGACTTCTTTGGTTCATTGCAGGAAGACAAGATATTGGGTGTTGTGCGCAAGGCACTGCGTTAGAGGGATGCAGTGATCGGAGACTAGGATGAAGAGATTCTCCAGCTAGAGGAGGAAAATAGCCAGCTGAGTGCCCAAGTTTGACAGCTTTAGGTGGAGAAGGCTACACTCCAGTTGGAGTTGTCAGAGCTTAGGGCACAGTTAACGGGGCTGGAAGAGAGGGCTGCTATGGAGGAGGGGCTCACAGGTGAGCTTTGGGTTAAGATCATCATGCTAGAGAACGAGATGTCCACTCGTTTGCACCCGTAGGAGGTCACTCAAGCGCTGTGGGCGAGGCTCTAGGAAGGCGTTAGCATTTGTCGCCATATTGTCAAGGTGGTGGATCCAAACTTTCCTGATGGTGTCTTTGATCCCACGAACCGTGGTGCCCAGCTGCATGAGGACCTGGTTGACTTCGCTCGGTGTGCACAAGGGCCTCTTCTGCTTCCTCCTAGCAGCTCTGCTCCTTAGCTAGGATTTTTGTACTTTTATTGTTCGTTGTACTTTATAAATAAGCTTTGTTAATAAAACACCAATTTTGTTGACGTATCATGTTTCTTAACTTTATCCTACTTTCTCTTTAGTTGTTTACTCTTTGTGTTGGCTAGCCGATCTTAGTGTACTTTGTATGGGGTGACTAGCCGTAACACTAATCATCACAGTCCAGCTACTCGGAGATGTATGCTGCCCTCTCAGATGGACCTAAGTCCTCGAGGAGATATCAGGGGGAGTTGTTGTATCACGACATCTTCACATACAAGCACACCTTGTTTAATGAGTTTAGCTTTTGTATTAGGTGGTGCTACCCATGTATGACTCTGGGCGGCTAGGTTTTAGTTAGAGCACATTGACCCTTATTTGTCGACCATTATAGACTGACTGTGCTATCTCTTATTGGAGGAGATCATCACGCATGCCGTTTAAGCCTTATAAGGTTTGGTATTAGACCGCGAATGGGCCACTTGGATGACCAAGGTTTTATTCGATCGCTTATAGGCCGCTTGGATAAACAAGGTTTAATTCGACTGTTTATGGGTCGCTTAGATGAGCAAGGTTTAATTGCAAGTGAGTGGGAACCCGCCTAACTTAGGTGTAGTCTAGGTCGTTTAGTTTGTACAATATGCAAGCAAGTATTCATATGGAAAAAGAAAAAGAAAGAGAAAGGGAAAAGAAACATGGAACAATGAAAATGGAAAATAATTATTATTTTTATTAATCATAATGAATATTATAAGCATGCTCCACATCACACAAATGACCTAGCTGGGTTTTCATTTGTAGTAGCACTTCAGGTGAACCGCATTCCACCTTATAACTCTGGGCGGCTAGCTTTTAATTAGTGTACTTTGCCTCTTATTTGTCAACCATTGTAGACTGATTGTGCTATCTCCTGTTGGAGGAGGTCGTTATGTGTGCCATTTATGCCCCATAAGGTTTGGTATTAGACCATGAATGGGCCCACTTGGATGACCAAGGTTTTATTCTACCGCTTATAGGCCGCTTGGATGAACAAGGTTTAATTCGACTGTTTATGGGTCGTTTGAATGACCAAGGTTTAATTGCAAGTGAGTGGGAACCTGCCTGACTTAGGGGTAGTCTAAGTCATTTAGTTTGTAGAATTTGCAAGCAAGCATTCATATGGAAAAAGAAAAAGAAAGGGAAAAGAAACATGGAACAATGCAAACGAAAAATAATTATTTTTTATTAATCATAATGAATATTATAAGCATGCTCCACATCACACAGATGACCTACCTGGGTCTTCATTGGCAGTACCACTTCAAGTGGACCACGTTCCACATCCATGGGATCAATTTGTTATTCTGCGTTTGGAGCTTGTATGCTCCATTTTGTAAGACGGCTGAGACTAGGAGTGGGACTTCCAGATTCGGGAAAAGCTTGTTTCAGTTGGCCATCTTGGCCATAGCCTCTATGCTTCGCAAGATCAGGTCTCCAACTTTGAATTGCCGCGCTTTTACTTTCCTATTATAATAGCGAGCAATTGATTGTTGGTAGGCGGCTATGCGCATCCTGGCCGCATCACAGGCTTCCTCCAATATATCTAGGTGCTCCCTATTCTTTTGGGAGTTGCTAAGTGGATCTAGTGCTTCGACCCTAAGGCTTGGGAGCCCAATCTCCACCGGTATTATAGCCTTAGTCCCATAGAAGAGGCTAAAGGGTGTCTTGTGAGTTGGTTCCTTAAGAGTTGTCCGGTATGACCAGAGTACAGAGGGCAGTTCGTCGACCCAAGAGCCTCCCATATCCTCCAACTTAGTCTTTAAACCGTGGAGCAGTGTACGGTTGGTGACTTCTACTTGTTTGTTTGCTTGGGGGTACACTGCTAAAGTGTTGACAAGTCTAATGCTGAGACCAGTGTAATACTTGCTGAAGTGCTTTTCCTAAAATGGGGTTCCATTGTTAGTCACGATGACCTTAGAAATGCAAAATTTGCTCACTATGCTCTGGTGGACGAATTCCAGGGCGTTGTGCTGGGTCATCTTGGCCAACGAGGTGGCTTCAACCCATTTGGTGAAGTAGTTTATATCCGCAATGAAGAACTTTCTTTGCCCGGTCATGATGAGAAATGGGTTGAGAATATTGAGCCCTCATTGCGCGAAGGGCCAAGGAGCTTGAAAGGATCTCAACTTCGCAGGGGCCAGGTGGTGAAGATTACCGTGGAGTTGACAATTCTTGCACTTTTTTACAAACTCCAGGGCATCCTTTCTCATTGTGGGCCAATAATATCCCAGGCGCATAACTTTGAACGCTAGGTTCTTGCCACCGATGTGTGATCCACAAATCCCAATGTGGACTTCACTTAAAGCATAGTCGGTCTCCTCAGGGGTAAGACATTGGAGGTATGGAGTCAAGTATCCTCAATGATACAGCCTTCCGTCGACTATGGTGTACTAGCCGGCCATCTTTCTGATCCGCTTGGTCTCATCCGCATTCTCCAATAGTGTTTCATTGGCTAGATACCTCCAGTACACCGTCATCCAGTTTTTGAGATTGGATACTTGCATCGCTTCTGTTCCTCTATGCTGGGGGTGCTCAAAACTTCCCTTATGTCCCTCGAGTAGTGTTCTAGATTTTCGGCCGCTGCTGCTCTGGCGAGTCAGTCAGCCTTCAGTTCTCAGTTTTTTGGACGTAGACCAGGTTCAACTTATCAAATCTCCAGATCGTGTCTTGCACCTTAGCCAAGTATCTAGCCAAGAGAGGGTTGCACGCTTTGAAGCTCCCATTAATTTGGTTAACGACTAGCTCTGAGTAACTGTGGACAATCAGTCACTTAGCTAAGCACTTCTTGGCTAGTCATAACCCGGCTAACAAGGCTTCATACTCGGTAACATTATTGGTGGATGAAAAATCAAGTTTATGGGAGTATTTTACCTCAAACTCGTCTGAGATCCTCAAGACCACTCCGACACCACTGCCTGGGTTGGTAGACAAACCATCCATGTTAAGAACCCATCAGGCTCTTTTGGGTGGTGATCTACATCCTCACTGGGGTGCTCATTGATAATCAGGGTCGTGGTATTGATGATGAAGTCGGCCAGGGCCTGCCCCTTGATGGCTAGCCTGGGCCGAAACTCGATATCGAACTCTTCTAACTCGATGGCCCACTTAATCAGCCATCCAAAAACATCATGCTTCTAAAGGAAGCTCTTTAGTGGCTAGTTGGTCAGGATGACCACACGATGAGCCTGGAAATAAGGTCTCAATTTCTAGGTTGAGAAGACAAGTGCTAGATCGAGCTTCTCAGCGCGCAGGTAGCACGTCTCTGCACTGGTCAACGTTTTGCTCATATAGTAGATTGGTTACTATGCATCGGAGTCCTTGCGTATGAGAACAGAGCTAAGAGTCACCTTTAACACTATCAGGTAGAGGTACAACTCTTCTCCATCTCTTGGTGACGTCAATAATGATGGATTGGCCAGGTATTGTTTGAATTCATCGAAGGCAGCTTGGCACTTTGCAATCCACTTGTGAGGTCCTAAACCCGAAATATGATAATTCAAAGTATTTAAAATAATAATAATCAAGATGAGGCTAAATATGCATAGAAGAATGAGTTTTGGAAGTGGAAAGAGCAGGGAAAACTGGCTGCTGCATTCGAATCTGTTGCACAGCAACACGGTGCATGCTGCACGCTCGAGCAAGTGCCCGAAACCAGTAGCCCCCCGCTCGCTGTTCGCCTTCCACGCGCTCGAGCGAGGCCTTGGCAGTAGGCTAGCGCTCGCTGCACTCCTTCCGCGCGCTTAAGCACAGGCACATTTTTAACATCAGCAACTCGATTTCGTTTTGTTATAAAAGTGAAGGGGGAGGGCATTGAGGGCAGCAAACGACGAGCAACGAAGGGAGAAAGAGGAGAAAAGGGAAGGAAAAGGAGATTTTGGCCCTTCCACTATGATCCAAGTAAAAATAACTACAAAATGGATGAAGGCAAGTGTATCTTGGACCTCGTTTTCCATTTTTACCATTTTTGAATATCTCCATATTATTGTTTATGCTCTAAATCGCTTGTTCCTTAAGATTTGACATGGATAATGCATGAATCTCATAACCTCTGGACTAGATTTCATGTTTAGACATGTATATTGTGATTGATGACTCTGATTTCATGATTTCCCTCATGTTTTGCCTTCATTTTAGGACAGCATAGTGCAAACCCTAGCTCGAAATTGAGCGGTAAATTTGAGTTTAACTCATGTTATATGTATGTTTTATGAATTATAGCTTTGATTTTATAAATTAGCTCAAATTTTATGCTCAAATTATGCCCAGAAATGTTACCCATAGTCCTAGCTCAAAAATTTGGAAATTTGAGTTAGAAACTTGGAATTTCGATGATTTAAGTGTTAATTGTTGCCTCGTAAAGTTTATTGAATGATTTGTATCTGAAAACTCTACATGGAACTGTATTATCAAACTATGGAAGCCTTCTGAAAATGTCTGAAAGAGTAATTGAATGAGATTTAGACTTTGTTTTGAAATACAATGAATTTGATTATGGAATTTTGAGCAAAGGCATTAAATTAAATTAATCAGTAAGAAAAATGGACATAGAATTGTCGTACAGTTAAATAAGATTATTCGGCAAGCCTTAGAACGTTTTGGTGGTAATCGAGGATAAGTTATCAAACCTTTCGACTACCAAACTATCGATCCATTGAACCATCGAACTATCGAATTATAGAATCATAAAATGAGATGAAATAAATATTATCGAACTATAGGCATTTAATTGTGTGAACTGAATACAATCTATCCTCAATTACACTAATTGGGTCCCTAGGATATCGAATTAGAATTTCTAAAGAACAAATAAGATTTATAACTATTTTATGAATTCTGATACAGGTTTAAATAAAATTATGTTTTCTTTCTGTTTCCGTCGACACCTCTGTACTACTATATTTATGTTTTGTTTGAAAGCATGAACTACGATTATCGAGATTGTTCTTATCGAATTACACTCTTCTCATATTTCTCGCATATGTTTTCGTTCTTTAACAATTTCCTTGACCTTCTACTAATGTTCTGTATGGAAGCATTTCACTTGTATATTTTATGGTATACCGCTGGGTTTCAGCTCACTCTTTTGTTTTCTCTCCCACTAGATGGGACTATAGAAATGATGCCAGATGAATAGGAATAGCCAGAGCTTAGCAAAGAGTCGGATGAATTTCCAAAGTCTCTTGAAGAATCTTTTGGGATTTGCTGAAGGTGAATGTAAATAATTGACGTTGAGGATGGAATTATGTATTTATAGCCATGGCATAATTTGTTTCATGTTGGAATATTAATTTTGTGACGGACCGGGTTATTTTCCTTAAATAACCCTCCATCAATAATAACATAAACTAATGCCCATAATTAGAATGATAAATTTCTGTAGAAAATTGGGCAGAATTTCGTTTGTAAATCAGACATTTGCCAAAATACAAACACCTGTATAACCTTGTACAATACAAAAATATATCCAAATAAATCCAACAATCAACATTATTATTTAACAACACACAAAACTTCACATCCCAACTCCAAGTCCCAACATTATACATCAATCCAATCACAACACATCACAGGATCCAATGCCACATACAATTCGTGGGTCCAACGCTGTGTATTTAAACACAGGGTCGGCTCAAGAGAGATGCCATGTGAGGTTCCGGATTTGTGAACCCGTCAATTAAGAGGTGATTAGTATGTTAATGATCAATACTAATCCTATGGGATGATTAAGGTTTGGTATCGAAAGAAAAATCGGAAAATTATTCGGGTCCGGGTTGCCGAAGCCCTGCCAGCAGGCTCGCGCCTGCTCGGCGCTCGAGCCGAGGCTCGAGCGGAGGAACCAGAACCTCCCGTATTCTGGCCGCTCGATGGGGCGCTCGAGCGGTGGCCACCCGAAGCCTGGCCGCTCGCCAAGCCGCTCGAGCGGCCGGCGCAGTATATATTCGCGCCGCGCGTTCGTTTTCCCTCATTTCG
>JAODPA010068351.1:0-10247 GCA_025585075.1 Nepenthes mirabilis | reverse complement strand
GAATATATGAATTTTTGTTTACATGATAATATTTATTTTAAATTAATAAATGACTATTAAATTAGTAATTGTATTTTGAGACTGGGAAGTGATAGAAATGGAATCAGAGAGGTCTTAGAATAGTATTTTATTTGATTTGAGTATTTAAGTTGGATTGTTGTTTTATGAAAGGATAGAAAGATGTTGACTAAATAAGGTGGATTTAGACTAAGTTTTTGCCTCAACAGAGAAAAGGAATATTTTGCCATTATAGTCAAAATGACAACTGTTATAGAATCAATTGCTCAGATGCCACAAAATCTAGAACTAGCAACAGTGAATCTAGTGGAAGGTATGACGGCTTATGATTGGTTCATAAATGAGGGTGCTAGATTTTATAGGAGATTCAAACCCCATGAATGCAGAAATCTGGATTCGGTGCATTGAAAAGGATTTCAAAATCATTCTCTATCCATATGAGGAGAAAGTTGTATCTGCCTCCTGCATACTGAAAGGAGAGACAAACCATTAGTAGTCCATAAAGAAGCAGATTTTAGGGATAAAAAAATGAGCAGATCACTTAGGATGTGTTTGTGAACCCCTTTATGGAGTAATACTTCACAACAAGCTTAAAAGAATAGAATGAAGATGAATTTGACCATCCGCGGGAAGAAAATAGGATCATGGCAGAGTATCACATCAAATTAATTGAGCGGTCTCATTATACTCCACATGTCATCCTTAACAAAATAAGGAAAGTAAGAAAATTTTTGCAATGTCAGAACAATATTATCAAAAAGTATCTCATAACCTTGAGAATAAAAACCTACAGAGAAGTATTGGATCCAGCCCTCATTTTCAAACAAGAGTTGGAGAGATAAAAGTTTTTCAAGAAGAAGATAGTCAGCCAAAAAGGCAAAAATATAGGATTGGGAGAATTCCACAAAAAGATGAAATCGATGGATAAGGAAAAAAGGAGAGTTGAACTCAAAGGTGCACTGGGCCCTTAACAATCAAAGCCCGTGTGCCCTTATCGTAAAAAAAATACGTTGAGGGAGAACTTGCTACAAACTTTTAGGAGCATACTTCAATTGTGGTAAGTTCGACCATATGATCAAGGATCGCCCCTACCCTTGAGGCAAATGGTAAGAAAGCCAAAGTCCATGGGAAGAGCTTGCACGATGACAGTCTAGGATACGAATGTATCTCCAACGGTAATTAAAGGTAAACTAATAATTTTTAAGACTTTCACACATATTTTGCTGAATTTTGAGTTTACTCGTTCGTTTGTATATCTAAAGTTTGTTTTTTATTTGTTATCGCCACTAAGGATCAAAAATTTTTCTTAAGTAATGTTAACACCTATGAGGTCATCTTTAATTACTGATATTGCATACCTGAGGTATATCATTTGGGTCAATGGATTAGAGTTAGCGGTAGATTTGACTTTATTAGATATATACAAATTTGATAAAATTTTAGATATGGATTGATTAGTAAGTTATCATACTAATATAGATTATTTTTATAATCAAGTGTATTTTTTTTATTTCGAATTATGAACCCTTTAATTTCCAATGAATAATATAAAAGTAATTCACCTATATGATTTCAACATTACATACATATCATTTAATAAAAAGTGGGCACCAAATCTATTTGGCTTTATAACCACCATGGGGGGCTATAATGTTTTGACTAAAGAGATACTTGTGGTGCGTAAAATTGAAGATTTTTTTTCTAAAGATCTCCTGAGTTTTTTGCTAAATTGATAAATCGAATTTGAAACAAAGATTGTTACTAGACCAGTGTCAATGTCGAGGATACCTTGTAGAATGATACCGTCAAAGTTGAAAGAATCAAAGAAACAGTTGCAAGAATTGTTGGGAAAAGGCTTCATTCGGCCAATTGTGTCTATATGAGGTGCACCAAGATTATTTGTGAAAAAAAAGGATGGGTTAGTGTGGTTATGCATATATTATCGAAAGTTAAATAAAATAATAATCAAGAATAAGTACCCATTATCAATCATTGATGATTTATTTGATTAATTATAAGGGGTACAAGTGTTTTTACTGATAGATTTTTATTTAAATTATCATCAGTTAAGGATTAAAAGGAAAGATGTAGCAAAAATAGATTTTCAAACAAGTTATGGTTATTATAAATTTTTAGTTATATCTTTTGAGTTAACTAACGCCTTTATAATTTTTATGGATTTGATAAATTAAATATTCTAACCCTACATTGATAAATTCATAGCAGTATTCATTGATAATATTCTAATGTATTTGAAACGTTATGAGGAGTATAAAAACATTTGAAGATTGCTTTACAAATACTTTGGAAGAGTTAATCATATGTCAAATTGAAAAGTGTAAATTTTAGTTTGAGAAAGTCATATTTTTTGACCATATGATCTTAAAAGGAGAGATTTTGGTCAATCATAGGAAAATTAAGGTTGTAATGAATTTGAACTGATCGATATCAGTTGTAAGAGTTCATAGTTTTTTTTTTTTTTTTGAAATGGCAGGCTAATATCAAAAGTTTGTAGAGATTCTTTCAGAACTTTTATACCTTTGACCCGATTAACTTAGAAAAATGTAGAATTTATTTGGACCGAAAAATGTGAAAGAAGCTTCCTAGAGTTAAATAGCCGGCTAATGATCGCTCTAATATTGGCAATTTTAGAAAAAAAAATCTGAAGGATTTGTGGTTTATTGTGATATATCAAAAATTGAATTGGGTTGTAGCTTAATGTAACATAGAAAGATAATTGCATATGGATAAAGCAATTGAAGACACATGAAAGGAATTATTTGACCAAGATTTAAAATTGGCGGTGGTGATTTTTGAATTGAAAATCTAAAGGCAATATCTTTAAGGGAGAAAATGTTGCTATATTTAGATCACAAAAGTCTAAAATGTTTATTTTCACAAAAAGATCTGAATATGTGGTAAATGAGGTAGATGGATTTCTTAAAAGATTATGATTGAGAAATCCAATATCAACTGAGGAAGACCATCATAGTAGTAGATACCTTGAGTCATCAAATAATAAATTTAATGGCTCATTTAAATATCAATGAGATGGAAATGCTAGATTACGTGAAAGAGCGTGATATTAAAAGATATTCCCAAGGTACGCGAATGATTTTGTTCTATTTTCAGGTGTAGCCGAAGATAATGGAGAAGATTAACAAAATTGAAATAAATGATCTATTTTTAGTGGACACTGTCAATGACCTAAATAAGGAGTCAGAAAAAATTTTAATGTGTAGGCTGATAGAGTCTTGAGATTTAGGAAACGGATATATGTACTGAATATTAAGAAATTAAAGGAAGAAATTATGAATTAAATTCGTCGATTAAAGTATACTATTCACTTAGAAATTAATAAGATGTATCAAGATTTACGGAAAATCTTTTTGTGGCATAATATGAAAAAGAAATTTTGGGCCTATATAGGGAGATGTTTGATAAGCCAACAATTAAATGCCGAGTATAAAAAGTCATCAAATCTATTGCAGCTTATACCAACCCCTAGTTGGAAACGAAAGCACATAACGATGCACTTTGTGATGTGTTTACTGAGATCATCGGGGAATATGAAATTATTTGAGTGATCATAAATCAGCTTACCAAATCACCTACTTTATTGCTACTTGAATGACTTTTTTAGGGACTATTTGGTAAGATTGTACATCAACAAAGTAGTTAGAATTCATGGAATACTAGTTTCAATCGTGTTAGATCACTACCCACGATTTATATCAAAATTTTGAAAAAGTTTATATCGGGAGTTAGTTACCAACTTAATGTTTATCATAGTGTATCATTTGTAAGCAAATGGGCAGTTGAAGCAAATAATCTAAATTTTGGATAATATATTATAGGCTTCAATTTTGGAGATGAAAGGCAATTTGGATGATTATCTCTGTTGGCTGAATTCATCTATAACAATAATTATCAAGCAAGAATTGGTATGACCCCTAGTTGAAATTTTATATGGGAGGAAATGTTGTTCCACAATTTATCAGGATGAGATCGGAGATCGAAAACTTTCGATACCAGAGGTTATCTAAGAGATATTGAAAAAAATTCAGTCGATTTGAAACATATTAAAAGTTGCTCAAAATCGATAGAAGAATTGTACTAATCACAGAAAGACGGAGTTGAGTTTTAATGTTGGTAATCTTATATTTTTGAAGATATCTCCCTCTAAGGGAGCATCTCAATTTGGGTTCAAATGAAAACTAGAACTGAGATTTATTAAACTATTTAAGATTTTAGAAAAGATCGGTGAGGTGGCGTATAAGTTGGCTCTACCTCTAAGTTTAAAGGATGTCCATATTATTTTCATGTGTCAGTGTTCTGAAAGTAGTTCCGTGATCACTCGCATAATATTGATTACGAATAGTGGAGGATTAATAAAGACTTATTGTACATTCAATAATTGCTTCAAATTTTAGAAAGAAGAGATCAAGTACTCCGCATGAAAGTAATTCCATTGGTGACCGTTTTATGAAGAAATAATTTCTTTGAAGAAGCCATATGGGAGGAAGAAGATGAGATCTGGCAAAAATATCTACATTTGTTTTCACACTGAAGTATATTAAATTTTGATGATGAAATTTTTATAAAGAGAGGAGAAATATAATGTACGTATTACAAATTATATTTTTAATGATAATCAATTCATTTATACTAATAAAAATATCGAGATCAAATGATATTTTGGATCAAAGTTAATTTTCTGATCACGTTACATTATATAAAGTGACGCCTGAATGATACTTGACACATACACATGCATATCTTAAAGAGTAATGTCACAACTAAAAGAAGCCTTTGAGGCGCTCATGCATATTCTCAATAAATTAGTCATACCCGATGTGCACCTAAGGGATGCATATGTGTATTTGAAGCTTGCACATAAGAATACATTATCCCCAACTTGAAAAAGATTATTACTAATATTTGCAATATTCTAAAACAGGGCATACAAGTTATGCCAACAAAATGAAAGGCTTATACCATGCACTTGGAATGCCATTCACATAAAAAATATTATCAACAAAGAAGTCAACCTAAGAGTTTAGAGGTATGCCCTACAGCTCACCTTAAATTGCTCGAATGATGTAAATATTTTATATAATAGCAAAAAAAAAATTCTACAAATTTGCATGAATGTGTGTGTAAAGTGCTAACAAGTACATTAGTTTGACCACAATTAACATTAAGTTAGATTGTTAGTTCAATACCCTATTTGTTAAAATGCACCAAGCTAAATCAGTAGTCATGGTTGAAGTTCAAGGAAACCATACAGTCCAAGTGTGGTCACACACCTAAAATACAATAAAACACCTAGGCTTGAGAACAAAACGTTTGATGCCTATTTAAGAGGTCAAATATTAGGCGGGTTAAGATCCTTCAAGACTCGATTATTAATATAGTTATCTGACATATTAAATCTCAAGAATGCTACAAGCACATAAATGACAATGAATCCCTTTGTGAGACACACATGATCAGTTATATGGTTAATAATTAGAGTCATCCCTTACCAGTAATGATAGTTTAATGATTTTCTTGAAAATTAGTTCAACCATCGCATGAACAAAGAACCAAAATTCATATGCTTGGGGGCTATACCCCCACAATCTACATTCATACTCGAGAATTAATTCTTGTTATATAGTCAGGTAAACAATTCAAGAAACATACATAGGAGTACAAATTGCATTATTTGATTTTGAAGCTCTAAAATCATGTTACAGATTAAGGGATAGGAAATTTGACACCAAAAACCTATAATTAATCTTCAACTTTTAAAGCAGGGACCTAAAGATCCGATTGAACACCAAGAAAACAATAAAAAAATTATGAGCTACCAGAGAAATTATCCTCCTACAAAGATTGATGCGCTCAACAAACCTGATATCCAGCAAAAGACTGAGCTTCTCTAGTCAAACACCCCTTCTCATGTTCTCCTTATGTTTAGGACAATTTACCAACTGTTCTTATACAATGTGCTTAAAAATAGAGGCACTTCAATTTGCCTTAATAGCCCTATCCTCAAAAGATTTGGCTTTTTCGTTTATAATAGTAGCTTAATCTTTAATAAAATTACTTTAGCTTTTTACATCTTGACCTCTGTTGATTCACTCAATCAATTCTCCCTCAAAGTAGATCAATCTATCCTTAAGACTTGAGGCCCTAGTTTCAATGGTCACTACTCTATATTTCACGGCCTTGACGATAGCTGGATCAATGTATATTCTTGATAGGCATGCAACTTTTCAATCAAGAAAGAAGAGTCTATGCCTAACCTAATTCACCCGGCTCAAAAGACTACAAAAAAGTGTTTAAACAACACTAAAGACAATAGCAGTTAAATTAAAATCAAGAATAAAGATATACCTTCTAGGTGGAAAACAACAGAGGTCCAATGACACTAGGGCTTAAAGAGGATAAAGGCCTCTAGCATAGAAGTGGAAATGACAGCAGAAGTATTGGGTTATCAAAACCAGCCACTTCCTTTAAAATTGCAACCTCATTGCTACTCGTGGAATGTGATATCAATTGAGTTTTGATATTCCTTGCAATAAAGGTGTCATCTATAATACCTTCTAAGTGATAGGAGTTTCCACTGTTGGTCTAACTAAGGAAGAGAGTCAAGAATGATGGAGATCCCATATTTAGCAATGATGGAACAGTAATAATTGACACACCCTTACCTATAGAATGGTGTAAAGAATTATTCTTCTCATCTTAGCTCTCACGGGGGAAGAGGCAAGGATTGGAGTTTAACACAATATAGTCTCTTTGGCTCTCATCTTATCTCTCACTTCAGCCATACACTCGGCAAAAATAGTATCAACCTCCCTTGATAATTCATCTACAGCAAAAGTAGGTAGTGAAGTTACGGGATGATCATTGGGCTCAGCAATGTCAAGATAAACCCTATGGGATATACCTAATATAGTTCCCCTTCTCCTTTTAAGGGCCTAAGAGGCAAGTCAGCAACTACATTACCTTTTACAGTAATATGCCAATTCACTCCATCCAAGGAACAAAGGCTAAAAAATCTACTAGTATTATACAACTCAGCGACATGTTCTTACACGGGGTTTGCATAAGGCCTAGTACAAAAAAGTGTGTTATCGTTAAGCAAACAAAAATAAGCTGGATTTGCATCATTAGAATTATTTAACAAAATCCAATCAAATGAGACTTTAATAAAGCAGAATTGATCATTCAAGTTCTTTATGAAGTTAGGATTTCCTCCAATTATTTTAAAACCCTTTCTAAAGGTCAAGGAAATTTGATTATTTCCTTATTTAAAATGGAAAATAACATGCATCATCTTAGGATCCAGTCTAAACTTATAATGCTAGAAAAAGACACACGGTGACACCAAGTATCGGATGACATTTGAATGGAGTCGAGGAGGAAAATCCTAGGGCCCCCATTATCTCTACAGATGTCCTAACAATAGAAATGTGAAATCCATCCTTCAAATGGGTTTTATAAATCACAATGAAGCCATCATGGAATGAACACCCCCTCTTATCTAGCAAAGATACAATGAACAGAATGATAGTCAAAATGTCAAATCTATCGTGAATATTAAGTATATTAAATAATGATGAACATGAACTGTTGGTAACATTTCTAGGAGTGCCTCGTGGATTCATTGTTAACAACAAATAACGAGATTGTGGGACTTTAAAGATTTAGAGTTGAAAATTTTTCATATTGAGAAAGCATGGAAGTAAGAAAAGCACTCAACTTGGATTTGAATGGTGAAAAGGAGAATGACAGAATTTGAGAAAATGGTTAAAATTGACAACAATGAGTTTAAAGGAAAATGTGAATCCAAATGACATGTCATTTTCTTTAGACTTTTTGGGCTAAGAGACGTTTCCCATTCAATTTAAAGCAACAAAAATGTTGCTTATGAATAACAAATAAAAATGAAATTTTAAAAGACATTATATGTCTCAATGAGAAGAAAGCTGTTTGATGTAGTATTAAATGAGTTATCAACGGGTTATCTTAATCACAAGAGTCATCATAGCACTAATGTCATCCAACTTGCTGTCCAATAGCTATTCAAATGTAAGAAATCAAAAAGCAAACTAGTTCAAAGAGAACTTGTTAGACTCTTAAAATTTCAGTTATTTGTTTAAGGGTTCCAATTTGTTAAAAAACTAACTTATCATATTTTACTAAAATCAAAATTTAGTTATTAGACTATCACTTACAATATTCTCAAGTATCAAGACCAAGAGTTAAGAAAATTTTGTCTAGATTTGTCGATTAATTTAACCTTTCGCAAATTACACTCCCATATAAATATACGCAAGTTCAAATACGAAGAGAATATATTAAAAAATACAGTCTCAATATAAAAAAAGGCATTATCTTTGTATTTATTCTTGAAAAAACTCATACACAAAATACATTTTTGACATAAAAATGTTGAGCCAATATGCTTGAGAAAATTAAAAAGACATCAACAATAACAAAAGAATTATCATGTCTTGCTCAAATGCAAACTTATCTGGGTAGAGAGAGAATAAGAGCAACACCTAGCCTGGTAACTCCCATAAACTAACAGTAGAAAACTAAATGCTCATGGGAATGCATCTTAGCACATATAAAAGTTTCATAAAAGGACACATGAGCCAAGATACACTCAAAGGCATAAGATTTCACTAGTAATTATTTAGGTGAAAAACTTGTTCGGTTCACGATGCTGCATATAAGAGGAAGACCATGATAGCTTCCTCTCTAGAAGAACAAAACCAGAATGGACTTCGTCAATGATACCCGACTGAACACTATGGTATCAGAATCATCTCTCTTTTGTCTAGGATAAAAGATCTTCCAAGTAAGGAAAGGATGGAAAAATTCGGGCATACCCATCAATTGTTAAGGCATGAGAATCTAATGAAGAAGATAGAATGAGAGATCAACTCCTTTTATAGCAAAAAAATAAGCTAAAGAATAAAGCATTTTGAAGCAAAAATCATACAATTGACGGTCAAGGAATCTTCATCGAAATAATAGGAAGGAATGATTTTTGACAAAAATAATCAATATTGATTGCTCACTGAATTTGAATTCCATTGGAAAGAAACACTCAAATAGTGCAAGGGAATGGTCGATTTGATCCTTCTTTCTTGTATCCTCAAAACATGAAATCAACCTCTGCGCAAGGGGGTAAACTGTCAGATATAGTATCAATAAGACTAGTCCAATTAATTGGCACATGGAACCTATGGACCAACCCAGAAAGGTGAAAGTATTAACCAATCTATTAGGCCCAAACTCAAATAATATATAGTTCAATCTTTACCCAATTTTAATCAAAATAAATCAAGATTTGACGGATGATCGAGTGGCTAAATAGTTAAATGATCATTAAAAAGATTAAGTCATGGCCTAAATGGCTGGATATTTGAATAACAATTTGAATAATTAACCTAACCTAATGGTTTGTATATTCCATAGTTAGCCTATGCTAGAATCTTCTTACTGACTTATTTCAACTACTTATCATTATCGAAAATCCCATGATCATGTTTATAAGAGCAGTTGAACTACTTCATTTCCAACTGGCCTAACCACTTAAATCATGGGCGATTTTTCTACTTCATGAAATCACCATCAACTGACGACGTGGTTATAAAAACAACCCACTTTTCCTAAAAAGAGGATAGAAGCGAAAAAGTAAGGAATAGAGTATAGTTCTCTAACACACTTATTCTTCCGTAAAATATAGCCTAAACCCTCCGTCTCTTTGTCTCTCATCGTCATAATCTCTCAAATATTTCAAATTTTTAGAAAGTTTAGTAACTCGAGCGTCAAACGATATATCGAGTAGTAAATCCCAAATCCTTTAAACTATTATTTACTATTATAATATATAGGATTTTGATAAAAAAATTTAAAAATTTGTAAAGATGTTAATTGGAACATCCTGCCCTAAGCACGACGCAGTCTAGTATGGCCTACGGTAAATTGTGTTAGGTTGTGTATAGCACAACTCAATACCTTAAATCGTGCCAAGCTATGTTAGCCCAGACGTATGCTATGTTGGCCCACAATACGATCAAGTCATACTAGCCCGATCATATGTTTGTTGAAGTTTGACATTCACATGACTTTTTAAGCTATAGTGGGGGTCTTTCTCTACTCTCTCTGAGAGTATAATATAACAAGTCATTTTAGTGTGATTCTTATTAATATATTTATAT
>JAODPA010068350.1:0-10247 GCA_025585075.1 Nepenthes mirabilis | reverse complement strand
AATTATAAATTATCTTTTAATCTGTACTAAATTAATTCAAATCCAACCCTAGTGAGTATCATCAATATTTATTCACTTCACTATCTCTATTAGAGTTTTGCTAAATTTCATTAATTGAAAGAATAAATATTTAAATCTCTTTTCAAATAACTGAAATGAATATCAAATATGGAGAAATTTTGCTGCTAAATTTACGAAGAAATAAATGACATAGTCAAAGATGACTGCTTAGCAGAATGGCAACTTTTATTATAGCAGGACTTTAAGTCAAATTGACTGTGTTATGTGCAACATCCATTAATAATGGTTCATTAATATTCATTGGCACTGGAATATTATATTGTAGACTTGCACCCCAACTCTATCTTCTTTATCAGTAAACCGAAACATAGTACATAGGTACCTCTTCGATACAGCAAGAACGACAAGACGTGATATATTATGATTACGTATAAAAATACTACTATTCGGCTGGACAATATAAAATTTCTCAACTTTATTGAATCAGTAACTTGCTAACTTGCTTTTATATTTTACTACTAATACACTTACTTGATATCAATCAATCCTTATTAGTAAGGTGCGTACTCGTAAGTCTCGTTCTCAAACACTTATAATTTAGCTAAGTGAAGAAAGATTGACTTTTATAATATTTTATCTCCATTTAAATGGTAAATCATTTTAGAAGATCGGTGCTAATTCATAAAAACACAAGCAAAAAATTTAATTATTTGGGAACAAAAATATACTTGATGTGGGGATGAATTCTTACACATTAATTAAGAAAGATGTGGTCTTATGTCTATAAGAGGAAGAATTTCTTCTTTCTTTAGAGCGTTTTTTAATGATAAATTCATTGGAAACAAAACTAGCAACTAAATGTGCTTCAAACTTTCACTCAAAGTAGATAATGCTTTGAATGGGAACAAGTCTAATCACAAAAATCAACAATGGGGTAGTTTGTGAAAATCTATATAGCGACTCGTAATATGGCAACCAACTCTTCAGTTGGCAGCTACACTATAAGATTGATTGTCCTATATTAATCGAGTAAAAAGATCATATTTGCTTATAAGTGAGAAGAATTCATTCTCTATTCGAAATATCTTTTAAATAACAAAAAAAAAAATCTATTGGATGAAACTAGAAAATAGATACATTCCACACTTTTTTTTTTTTTCGAAATCAAACAATGCCTCAAAGAAAATAAGTCTGACATTAAAACTCAACAATCCTTATAATATAACTATAATGCTAAAATGTAAAGCTAATCCTTATATAGCAAAAAAAAAAAAAAACTTCCAATAAAAATGATTTTAACCTTAAAACTCAACAATCCATATAATATAAATATAATGCTAAAATATATAGCTCTATAGCATCAGACATTTATTCCCCTTTCCTCCACGTATCATTGTTGGAATAATCTTTAATTAATCCCTATATGTGAATTATGCTAATTAATAAATGATGAGTCCGGTACCGTGGGTTAGTTCAGAGTCCAAATTGTAGCGGATTGGCGATGTAAGGTTCGAGTTTTTACAATTATATTAATCATGATTAATTAAACTAATATAACCAAAATTGAGGACAAAAAATGTAAAAATTTGGGTCAAATAGTCAAATTTGGACCTGTATGACTTGTGCACCAGACGCAAGCTTAGGCACATTTGAGGCGCCAAAAACAGAACCCATGTGCTTGAAACACTCTTGAATGACGCTCAAGCTCAAATTCCATAAAGTTTTTGTCGTGGCACAAGCTCTAATTTCCAAATCATAGTGTCTGATGCACGCTTAACTCGCGCTCGAGTGCAAGTTGGGTATAAAATCACATTAGAGTTAGGTTTCAGCATTTCTGCACGAGAGAGAGAGAGCTCGATGGAAAAAAAAAAAAGAGAAAGAAAATCGCGGATAAGAGAGAGTAGAAAAGGAAAAAGGCTCCGGTAGCTCAAATCAAGTTAATTAAAGTGAGAATTTGGGTAAATTAGGTTAAAGTAACTGTACCTTAAGTTTCTTTTTTCTCTTGTTGATTTTTGCTGATTTCTTTGAGTATTCTTATTCTAAAATTTGTCTCCGCTAAAATTCTAAAGCTAATCTTGCATACACGTTGATTTCTCACAACTTTATAAAAAAATTTCATATCTAAATATCTATATCATTTTATATGTGCTGTGATTTAATATCTAAACCCCTTTTTCATATCTGAAAACATAATATTTTGTTCTACCTGTCTGGATTTCAAACCAAATACCCATATATGTCTATAAATTGTTAATTTTAAGTCATTACCTTAAAAGTTATATATTGCATGTTCTAAAATTGCATAAAATATCGTGTATATTTGTTAAATCTATATTGAGTGTTCTAAATTTTTCTCTGCATGAACCATTGCTGATTTTGTATGATTTTATTGAACATTGTCAAAGTTTATCAAGCAGAAGAAAAGGAAATAAAGAATTACGAGAAAAATTTTGCAATTATATTAAGAATTGATAAATAGTTCTCCAAAATGGTGAAAACTGATAATTAAGATAGAGTTTTTTCTAAGTTAAAGATTGACCAAGTGATTGATTCAGTGGGCAGTATATTATAACATGCCTTAATATATTATAATAAAAAATAGATTTCTGAACCTATGGAACCGTAGGCTAAGAAACGACGTCTAATCCCGTCTATAGGGTTTTATGTAGAAGCCCATCTCTGAGTCTTGAATAAAAGTGTATGGCCTTTGATTATATGAAAATATATACAATTCAGGTTTTGATTGACCACTCCCTTAATTAGTAAGGACTACTAGCCCTAGTCCCTAAAGAAAATAAAATTTAAATATGTTTTGATAGGTAAAACTAAGAAAGAACAAGATAAAAAATTTGAAAATGCATCAGAAAATTTTTTCTACCTATGTTTTATGTCATTACATCATATTATGATTCTTATTTCTTCCGATATATTTTTAAGTATAAAGTATGTATCTTCCTTGATATGTATTATCCCTTGTTGAATATTTGACTCATTCCTTATTATTTTACTAACCCCTCATATAAGTTATATGAGTTCTTATTAAATGAGTAGAAGTAAAGATCAGAGTAATTTGTTATACTTTTGTAGATACTTTATGTTAATTTATGTTTTCAAGCAATATTTAAATTACTTAGATACTATAACTTAGTTTGATGTAAATTATGGACAAAAGATTATGAGTTGTAAGATGTTTTAAGCTTTTAGACTATGTTTTGATGTCTAAAATAATATTTTATGACTTCTGGTATTAGCAGGTTGTGTTTGATGTCTACTACTTCCGTAGATTGTTACATGATTGATGGCCTTTGAATAGGCATCTTTCCTTAATAAGATCCGATATTATATGATTTTTGGGTTGGTATCGAAACCACAAATGACGTCATAATGTATTTGGCTCCTGTGTATAATGTTATATTATTTATATAGAGTCAATCGTGGTATCAACTTGAAAAATTAGGTCCGGGTAGTCAATTGATTAATTTATCGGTCAAATTAGTAATTAAGAGATAATTAGTTATGATTATGATTAATGATGAATTTTAAGACGTAGCCCGTAACAGTTTGTATCAAATTTTTAAAAAAGATGTCATAAGGTTTAGATTGTTCAATTTTGGTTTAAGGTTTAAGTTTGATTGATTTGAATTTGAGATCTAGATTTCTATAACTTCAAATTGAGGTTTTAGGTCGATTAATTAGCTAAGATGATATAATTTAACATTAATATTAATACATTGGTAATAGGATTAAAGAGATGACAGACTGAGAAAGTGATACTAGAGTTAGCACTCGACTAGACATGGAGGAAGAATATCTGAATATTGTGGGAATGATGGCGGATATCATGGAATCGATGGCGCAAGGACAACGTAAATCAAAGCCAATTCCAATTTCAACCCCGGCGAATCCAGGGATGACTGCCTATGATCGGTTTACAAATGAATGAGTGCTAGAATTCATGGGAGACCTGGACCCATCAAAGGTGGAGACATGAATTAGGAGGAACGAGAAAGTCTTTGCAGTGATTTGCTATCCGTAGAAGGACAAAGTAATATTTGCAACATAGAAATTGGAAGGTAAAGCTAACCATTAGTGGTCAGTGAAGAAAGCTATGGGTTTGGAGGACAATGAGATTTCTTGGGATGTGTTCATGGAAGTATCTATGGATAAATACTTTACGACGAGCCTTTGAAAATTAAAGAAGGGTAAGTTTGCACGGTTGAGACAAGGAAATCGGTCCGTGGCTGAGTACAATACTAAGTTTATAGAGCGTCACATTATGCTCCACATATGGTCAATGACAAGGCTAGAAATGCGAGGAAGTTTCAATTAGGACTGAAGCATTGGATTAGAAGGCAACTTGTGACTTTGAAGTTGCAGACTTATAGAGATGTCTTGGATCAAGCTTTTTTGTTTGAAAAGAAGCTTGAAAGAGAATAGTTTTTCTGGAATAAGATAGGGAGCCATGAAGAGCCAACTTCAGGCCAAAGGTTGTGATTAGGGGGACCCTACAATAAGGCAACGCCGAAGAAAAAGGGAAAGAAAAGTATAGAAACCCAGGCTATACCGAGCCCTCCAACAACAGCAGCAACTACACGTTCACATTGTAGAAAATTTTATGAAGGAAGACCATATTATAAAATTTTTGGGGCATGTTTCAACTGTGGTCAGTCTACCTATATGATCAAAGACTGCCCTCTTCCTAAGAGGCCGATGGCGAAGAAGCCTAATATCTTGAGTAAAACTTTTGTTGTTATAGTTTAAGATGTGGAAGTGTCACCCAACGTTGTGAAATGTACTCTTATTATTTTTAATACTCTAACTCATGTACTTCTAGATTTGGAGTCTACTCATTCATTTGTATCTTCAAAATTTATCTGTCAATTGTTGTCACCACTGATAATTTTGGAGCACGCATTAGTTGTATCAATACCGATAAGATCGCTATGATTATGGATATTGTGTACCCAAGATGTGATATTTGGGTTAACAGATTACAGTTGGTCATAGATTTGGTTTTGCTAGATATGTACAATTTTGATGTGATTTTAGGTATAGATTCGTTAGCAAGTTACCATACTAGTGTTGATTATTTTTATAAAAGAGATCATTATGCTATTTTGGGGTGTGAGCCTTTTTATTTCTATGGCATAGTAGAAAAAGAATTTTCCCATTTGAGTTTAGCCTTATATACCTGGCACTTAATGGAAAGTGAATGGGAAGCCTATTTGACTTATACCAGCACGATCAAGAGTCATAGTGTGTCGACAAAACATATACTGATGGTTTAAAAATTTGAAGATGTTTTCCTAAAAGATTTATCCAGTTGCCACTACATCGAGAAATTGAGTTTAAATTCAAAAATCGTGCCCAGATTGACACCAATTTCATAGGCGCCGCATAAAATGGCACCATTAAAGTAAAAAGAATCCAAATAGCAATTACAATAGTTTTTGAAAAAAGGATTTATCGGGCCAAGTGTATCTCCTTGAGGTATCTCGGTGTTATCTATAAAAAAGAAATATGGATCCTTGCAGTTTTGTATTGATTATCGGGAATTGTAATGAAAAATAAGTATCCATTGTCGAGGATTGATGATTTATTTGATTAATTATAAGGGGCACAAATATTTTTAAATATTGATCTCCATTCGGAATGCCATCAATTAAGGATTAAGAAGAAGGATATGGCCAAGAAAGCATTTCGTACAAGGTATGGACATTATGAGTTTTTCGTTATACCGTTTGGACTAACCAATATCCATGTAATTTTTATGGATTTAATGAATCGAGTATTTCAGCCCTATTTAGATTAATTTGTAGTGGTATTTATTGATGATAGACTAATTTACTCAAGAAGTTATGACGAGCATGAGGCGCATTTGAGAATTATGCTCCAGATACTCCGAGAAAGGAGATTATATGTAAAATTGAATAAGTGTGAATTCTGACTTGAAGAAGTAACGTTCTTAGGCCTTGTCATATCAAATGGAGACATTTCGATTGACCTGAAAAAAGATCGAGGCTGTTACTAGTTGGAGCCAGCCCACATCAATGACTAAGGTTCAAAGTTTTCTTGGAATTGCAAGTTATTATCGGAAGTTTGTAGAGAATTTTTTCAGAATCATCATGCCTCTAATTTAATTGACGAAGAAAAAAGTTACGTTTATTTGGATAGAAAAATGAAAGCAAAGTTTCCAAAAATTAAAGAACTGGTTGACTACCACTCCGATTCTAACAATTCTCGAAGAATCCGATGGGTTCGTAGTCTATTGTGGCGCATCCAAAACTAGGTTAGCTTGTATTTTAATGTAACATGAGAAAGTGATAGCTTATGAGTCAAGGCAATTAAAGACTTACGAAAAGAACTACCAAACTCAAGACTTATAGTTGGCAGCGATAATTTTTGTATAAAAAATTTAGATGTATTATTTATATGGCGAGAAATTTTTGGTATGTTTAAATCATAAAAGTCTTAAATATTTATTTTTTCAGAAAGAGTTCAATATGAGGTAAAGGAGAAGGTTGGATTTCTTAAAAGATTATGATTGCGAATTCCAGTATCAACCCTGGATAGCAAACATTGTGACAGATGATTTGAGTTGCCAAGTGAGTTTTGTGACTAATTTGAGAATCAAGGAAATGAAAATGCCTAAATGAATGAAACAATGTAATATTAAGAAAGATACTCAAGGCAACTGGATGATTTTGTTGTATTTTTAAGTTCAGCTAGAAATTTTGGGAAAGATCAAAGGAAATCAGATGAATGATCTATTTTTAGTGGATATTATTGGAGATTTAAATCGGGACTCTAAGGTTGATTTTAGTGTCCCTGCCAACGAAGCGTTGAGGTTTCAAGATCGGATATGTGTGTGGAACATCAAAGAATTGAAGGAAGAGATTATGAATAAAATCCATTAATCTAAGTATACCATCCATCCGAAGATCAATAAAATGTATTAAGATCTGAAAAAAATGTTTTAGTAAAAGAACATGATGAGAGAAATTATAGCTTATGTGAGAAGGTATCTAATTTGTTAACAGTTGAAAGCTAAGAGCAAAAGGCCACCCAACTTATTGCAATCGATACCTACTCCTAGTTGGAAATGAGAGGGCATATCGATGGACTTTATGATGGGTTTGTCGATGACGCCTAGAAATCATGATACCATTTGGGTAATTGTTGATTGGCTTACGAAGTTGACGTATTTTCTAACCGTGTGGGCAAATTTTTCAAGAGATCCGCTAGCCCAAATATATATTAATGAGATAGTTAGATTATATGGTGTACCACCATCTATTTTGTCTAATTAAAACTCGAGATTTGTTTTTAAATTTTAAAAAAATTTGCATCGTGAATTAGGGACAAGTTTAAAATTTAGTACAACTTATCATTCACAAACGGATAGGCAATTAGAGCGAACTATTCAGATTTTGGAGGACATGTCATGAGTTTCGATTTTAGAGATAAAAGGTAAGTTGTGTTGGTTGTCTTTACTTCCACAATTTGTTAAATGTGTAAGGTATCGATTTTCAGAACATAGTAAATATGAGTAATTAAGTTAAAATATATGGATCGAGATCTAAGGACATGGGAAGAAGTAGATTGTAGGGCCAGAGATCCAGAATTAGTGAAATTGACAACTAACATTATAATCTCAAAATATTAATCTTTAAATATGATTCGAGTTTTAAATAATGATAATCTCGAGGTATTAAATTAATATAATCATAATTAAACTCTAGGTATGTGGAAGGATATGTTTTGGAGTCGAAAATTGGGCAGCGGTGCTGGAGGATGCACCTGCTATGTGCCGTGGACCGCGCTCAAGCGTCGGTCTGCATAAAAGTCGTGTCGAGTTCTTATAATCTTTGCAGGATGCGAGGAGAGGGCGAGAAAATAGCAAAAGGCATGGGTAGAGAGAGAGGGAGGGAGAAGAGAAAGAAAGGGCAAATGAAGGCCATCGGGTTCAATTTCAGTTTCGAACTAGTTAGAGAAATCGTATATCAAGTCAAGATAAGTACAACCATACATTTATCTTCCGTTCTTTTTAATTTTTGTTTGATCCCCTTCAGGTATTATTGTCCCGATACCCGACCCATGTATGTATATATGATACTCATAGCTTAATTATATATATATATTTCATATCCAAATTTGTAGAAATTGACCAATTTTTGCGTTCAAACACTAACCCTGTGCCTGGGTAATTTTGGACTCTGATTTTTATGGCCTTTGTATAAATTAGGACTAGAATATCATTACCCATATCCTACATATATGTTAATTTACCAATTGGATATCTAATTTGAGAATTTTATATGAAAACCCATTCGTTGAAACCCTAGGATGCGCCCGGACCCCGTTTAGGCATTTATTTTGAAATTATACATAAATTGGCTTGATATTATGATTACCCATTTCTTGGTCTTGGTAATTTGCTCATTGGATGCCCAAAATTTCGAGAATCATCTAATATGCATAATCGGGTACTGTTCACATACAAGATCATTATTCACCCGAAGCTTCAAGTAATTTTACATGATTCCACATGATTCAATTGTTAATTCAATTGAATATATTAGCATGTGCTTAATTGTATGCTTCAAAAACTATGTTTATTAACCAATTGTGAAGGAATTATTGTCTAAAAACTCCAAAGTCACATAACCCGATGTGGTAAAGATCATCTAATCGTTTTAAAGTGTTATATTAAATTATATATATACTTAAATCATGTGAAGGCTGAAACCCATAAGAAATATGAAAATTATAAAGGTATACAGAGGGAATGCCGCAATATGTGATATGAATGATCCGTTCTCCCGTTGTGAGAACTATAAGAAAGAAATTTGATAGATTTTTCCTCAAATATTAAGAAATTGTAAAACTAGGACCACGGATGTATATTTAGAGGATAATATTCCCTAACATGCCATCGATATTACAATGAAAACTCAAGGATTATCTTGATTGCGTATCCTAGTTGCTTATTGAAGTGGGGATATCGTTGATAAGTCTTAGGATATTACTGTGGAAGGACGATAACTGCCTCTGGGCCCCAGGAGACATGGGGGCATATCATTATTAGCCCGCCTATAGGCATGATATGTAGATGGCCCCTCTGCTGGGTCTAAAATAAGCGCTCATGACCTTAGATCATATGAGATATCATGATCCTTTTCTCATTCTCTCGCACCTTTAGCTAGTAAAGTTTACTGGTCCTTATCCGCAAGTATAAGTAATTATACGTAATTTACATCCCAAAAAGAAAAAGAATAAAACGTGAAAAGGTAATTGTATTCCAAAAGCATATTTGATGACCTCTTATACTTACGCATTTTCGTTACACTCGCATGTCCCTATCCTGCTTTATATTGCTTATATTGCTTACCGTCTTGATTATAGTGCACTTGTTAAACTATTAGCTCACTCCTACTTATCCTTATCGTCAATTTAGTACAAGTCTGATATACTCAATGGGACACTGTAAAGATTGGAAGTTGACTAAGTTTGAATTTGAAAGATCATGTTAAAAATTTAGAAATTATAAGTTTATTTATGTCGTAGAAAAATTGTATATATTTATATTTCTTTCGGAATCTTAATATATATTGTACATAGGGTTATCGATTAGATGATTTAGTTTCGCTATCATTTGAATTTATTTATGCTTTCACATATTATTGTAGTTTGTAATAGGTACCTAATGGCATCTTTCTTTGGTCGATATTGTATTTAGATACATAGTGTTGGAGCCACGAATTATATTTGGTAATTGGATCATATGTGGTTTATTGTGTTGTTATTGTACAATGTCGGATGTTGGGATTATTGAATGTATTTTATATTGTACAAGAGATTATACAAATTTTTATATTGGCGACAAACGAAACTCTGTCGGATTTTCGGTAGAAAAATAAGGTCTGTCACAAGATAATTTAGCACAAATTTCCATCATGAATTGGGGACAAGTTTGAAATTCGGCACAACTTATCATCCACAAATTGATGGGCAATTAGAGTGAACTATCCAATTTTGAAAGACATGTCAAGAGTTTCGATTTTAGAGATGAAAGGCAGGTTGTGTTGGATGTTTTTACTTTCACAAGTTGTTAGATGATTGATGGCACTTGAACAGGTATCCTTCATTAATAAAGTTCGTCATCATATGGTTTTTGGGTCGGCGTCGAAGCCACAGATGACGTGACAATATATTTGGATCCTATA
>JAODPA010068349.1:0-10248 GCA_025585075.1 Nepenthes mirabilis | reverse complement strand
CGTACCTGGATCCGACTTCGAACATATTCGAATTCGCTTGATCGTTTGGATCCGGCTCCATTCACCGAGTCTGAACCCTGCACACCACTACAATAAATAAGAGGTTAGGTGTTGGCGGGATGTTGTCCCGTTGAAAATATTCCGACGCTCAAATCAGCAATAAGCCTTTGAACTTTAAGAAGGTAAACTAAAATGTAAAATGAGATGGAAATCGTAATTGAGATTGGTGGGAGTGTTGGCCTTTAGATGTTAGAGATGTTCCTGTGACTCATCCAGAGTATGGCTTCCCAACTCGATGTTCACATGGAACAAGTTGGGAGCTACGTGCAGGAAGCGTGGAAGCTTTGAAGGACGGATTTTGGGAAGTGGGCGAAATCTCTGGAATCTGAAGGCTTGGAGTGGGATTAGCGAAGTAAACGATTGCTCGCTTGGGTACAAGCATTAGTTTGCTCAAGGGTTTTTCTGCAGTAGCACTGCATTGTCTTTTATACGTCTGTGTTCGTATCCCTCCAGAGTAGAGACTCTGTGGGGACATGTAGACGGTGGGGAGTGCGACCTTTCTTAGCCAAGAAGGCGTGATTCCTACCTGGTGTTAGGCGGCCTTCCTTGAGCAGGAAGGCCTGACTGGCGCAATCTGACGGGATCGTTTCCTTTCTAAGCGTGTAATGGGTCTCCAGATTATTTGCCTTCCTTTTGTGTTTTTATTACCGTTAGGCTCCATCGTTGGCAGGAAGAGAGAATCTGGCACTTTCCTCATGGGAAAGACGCTAAATCTATTGATGCCTTCTTTAGAGGAGATTAGCTTCAAGGAAGGCGTGAAATCAGGGAAAATGACCGTTACTTGTCGTGTATGAAAATGTCCGCCAAACTGGGCCTGGACCATATTAGAGTTTTATCTTTTCGCGGCCTGCTACTACAGTACTTCCGGTTAACAGGAATAATGATCGTCTTGAGGGAGCGTGTTAGCCACTTGGTTGGTGCTCCATACGGTTAACGCTAGCGTTGACCATCTAACACGCGTTTGGGCTTTTCTTATTGGGCTTACCTGCTATGGGCCTATCCATCACTAGCCCCACATATCGATGGTATGGATTCTGACCTCCGACATGTTCATGATGGGAAGGCTTATTTTTTTATTGACGAAGTCGTTGCCCGTCTGAAGAGGAGCCTTGAGTACTTCTAAAATGTTGACCGAATTTGTTGACCATTTTTGGAAAATTTTCGGGCAATAGTCATCCTGTCAGAAAAGTGTGCCACGTGTCTTCATACAGTATGCTCAGGATCCTGGTGCTTAATGAGCCGGAGAATCTAATTCGTCAGCCCCCTTCTGGGGAAACGACACGTGGCAGTAATAATGACGCACGCTTTCTAGGCAGCTTTTGTGTTCATACGGGTTTTTAAATCGCCTGCTTGTTTTACTTTGAATTTCTTGCACATTCTTTTGTTTCTTCGTCTTCCTTATTTCGTAGAGAAGAAGAAAACCCTAGTTCAAACCATGGCCTCCGTCGCCGACATCGCCTCCGTCCTGAAAAAAACAACGTGAAAGTATTATATGTGGAGTACAACATCTCACAGGAGATTGTCTTCCGCATTCCTAGGAAGGACGGCAGGGCTTTCCTGCCGCCTATGGGTTTCGTGACCTTATACGAAGCCCATTTGAGGAGTGGGCCCCGCCTTCCAATCCCCGACAAGTTGATGTCAATTTTTCGGGCGCTTCAGGTCCCCATTCTCAGTTCCATGCCAACGCCATCAGGTATCTGTGCTCCCTTTGCATTTTTCTCCATCAACACTCGAGGTTATTGACGATGTCGATGGTTACGGGGCTTTTCAAGCTTAATCAGGGAGCGGAGTGAATTTCTTTATCCCCCCACGGCAGTCTCAAGATAAGCATCGCCATATACGATTCCTTGAAGAATTGAAAGAATCGGTTCTTTTTTGTTAATGTGGGTAAGTCCTGGCCCTTGCCCAGGGAGTGGGGCCAGGTTTTTGATGTGTAAATGAGGACGCCTTCGGAAGCTGAGACGGCATCCATGGCTTGGCTGGTTAAGCTCATAGAGGATAACCTGGGAGATTTTCGGAGAGACCACTTGATCTCCTGTGTTGAGGTAAAGAAGGCCAAGTGGGGGCCTTGTCTCCTGTCCAAAAACTAAAAATCCCACCGCCGGAGGTCCTGCAGAGGAAGAAGAGGAAGAAAGGTTTTATCATTGGTCATCGCCCGTCTGATGCCAGCCATCCCAATCCAAGGCAAAAGAGGGCAGCCTCGGTGGCACCTTCTTCGTCGTCCTTAGGGTCAGACTATCTCTCTACTAGGCGTTTTGCGGGTGTATGCACCACCTCCGGGATAGAAGTGGAGCTGGCTCTTGAGACTTATGAAGCCAGGTTGAGCGCTAGGGCGATCGGTGGCGTTGTTCTTACACAGCCTGCGCCGTCGAGTTAACTTTGGATCCATCTATCGAAGCACTTAGGCCATAGGAGCCGTCCGTTGGATCCCCTGCTGTGGAAATTTTGACTGAGCAGCAGGAACCGATTTTGGAGCCCTCACTATTCCCAGTGAGTCAGCCAGGATGGAGGATACTCCAGAGGATCCAATGGTGGAGTTCATGGCTGAGGTCACCGCTAGCCCTGCCAACGTGGGTCCCCTTCCTTGCTCAGCGCCTTTGGCGCTGGAACTAGGTGCCAGGCCAGACAGGCCAGCACGAAGCATTTGGGAGGTATAAATTCTGTTCCCCACATTGTCTTTTAGTTTGCGTTTTCTAACCCCCTTTTTTTGTGTGTGCAGGCTGATAAGGTCTCGAGCACAGTTGCCAAGGCGCTTAGGCAGAGAGACATGGTGATCTCCGATAGGGACAGGGAGATGACCTGACTCGATTCTAAGCTGAAGGCTCTGGGGGCGGAGTATCGAGAGGACGCGGCTGCCCTAGAATCTGTCCTGGCGGGCATGGAGGTGGAGAACTTGAGCTTAAAAGCAGAGGTCATTCGTTTGAAGGAGGAGAATAAGCATGTTGAGGGGCGTCTTGATCAGCTTACAGAGCAAATGGCTACCCTAGATAATGACCTGAGCCTCCGTATTCGTTCCCACGAGGTTGCGGACATCATGCTGGAACAGTTGTGGGAAGGGATCAACATTAGGCCGCATATTGTGTGGCTGGTTAATCCTGACTTCCCTGTGGATCTTATCAATTTGTCAAACTGGTTAGCGCAACGTTGCGATAGCCTAGTAAGAGAGCCTCGAGACAGACATAGGCCACCGCCGCCTCCATAGCTTTTTGTGATTGTAATTTTTTTTTGGTTTAATGATGTACTTTACCATTTAGCAATAATATAAATACTTTTGTGCATGTCACACGTTGTTACTTTTTACAGCTGCTTTTTGTATTTTGCTTCTTTGCTATTCTTAGTGGCCAACTGGGCAGGATTCCTGCGAGTTGGCCGCCCGCCTTGTTTTTGGGCGTTCATGGCATTTTCTAGGCCGTTGCTTGTGTTAAGCCGGCTTAGTATTCGCCTGTGAGTAAAGCTCAGTGGCGCTGTTCAGGTGCAGACTTGGGCGGCCTGCTTTGGTGGAGCATTTTGCTCCGGTCGACTATCGTTGACTGATCACGCTGTTTCCTTGTGAAGGAGGTTGTCACGTGTACTGTGTTAGCCCCCTAAGATTTTTAGACCGCTAATAGGCCACTTGGATGACCTAGATTTTGATACGAACACTCGTGGGCCGTCTGGATACTAGGGTTTATATACGACCGCTTATGGGCCGCCTGGATGACCAGGGTTTATATACGACCACGCATGGGCCGCCTGGATAATCAGGGTTTATATATGACCCCTCATGGCCGCTTGGATGACCAGGGTTTAGTAACGAGGGGGTGAAGACCCTCCTGACTTAGGAGCAGCCTAGGTCGTTTCGAACCTGCAATGAAAACCATATACATATATGCATACCATAGAAACACAACATGCTAAAGGAAACACTTATTTTACTAATTGAATAGTGCACACAAGTGATCACATACAATTATGTAGAATACATATCTAGGTCCCTATTGGAAGTAACGTTTGAGGTGGATTGCGTTCCATGTCCGTGGGACCAACTTTTTGTCCTAGTTTCGGAGCTTGTATGCCCTGTTTCGTAGGACGACGGATACTAGAAAAGGCCCTTTCCAATTCGGGGAGAGTTTGTTCCGGCCGGCCACCTTTCCCATAGCCTCGATGCTCCGCAAGACCAAGTCTCTGACATCGAACTGCCGCGCTTTAACCTTCTTGTTATAGTAGTGGGCGATTCAATGTTGGTAGGCCACGGTCCGCATTCTGGCGGCATCGCGGGCTTCTTCTAGCAAGTCTAGATATTCCTAAATCTTATGGGAGTTACCCTGCGGTCAAAAGATTCTACCCTAAGACTTGAAAGCCCGATTTTGACTGGGATTATCGTTTCAGTCCCGTAGCAGAGGCTGAAGGTTGTCTCACGCGTGGTTCCTTCGAAGTTGTCCAATAAGACCAAAGGACTGAGGCGAGCTCATTTACCCAAGAACCCCTTGCGTCCTCCAGCTTGGTCTTAAGCCCGTGGAGTAACGTTCGGTTCATGACCTCCACCTGTCTATTCACTTGGGGGTATGCCACCGAAGTGTGAACTAGCCTAATCCCAAGGTTGGTGCAATACTTGGTGAAATATTTTTTCGAGAATTGAGTCTCGTTATCAGTCACAATGACTTCTGAAATGCCAAATCTACTGATGATATTCTGGCAAACGAACTCAAGTGTGTTGTATTCCATGATCTTGGCTTGCGGGACGGCCTCGACCTACTTTGTGAAGTAGTCGATACCTGCTATGATGAACTTTCTTTGCCTGGTTGCAATGGGAGATGGGCTAAGAATGTCGAGCCCCCATTGCGCAAAGGGCCACGGTGTCTAAAGGGATTTCAGATCTGTGGATGGCTGGTGGCGAAGGTTGCCGTGAAGCTGGTAGCTTTCACACCTCTTTACAAACTCGAGCGCATCCTTTTTCATCGAGGGCCAATAGTAGCCTTGCCGCATGATATTGAAGGCTAGGTTTTTGCCGCCGACGTGCGATCTGCAAATCTCAATGTACACTTCTCTCAAGACGTAGTCCGCCTCTTCAAGGATTAGGCAACGGAGGTACGGAGTCGAGTAGCCGCGGCAATATAACCGCCCGTCGTATATAAACCTGGTGGTATGGAGTGTACGGAGTGTACCATCCGGCCGTTCTTTTTATCCGCCTGGCCTCTTCTGCGTCTTCTGGCAATATTTCATCTGTTAGATACCTCAGGTAGGGTGTTGTCCAGTTTTCCATCCCGGAGATCTACATTGCCTCCTGTCCCTCTATACTAGGAGCGTTCAGGACCTCCCTCATGTTCCTCGAGTACTATTCTGGAGCCTCCATGGGTTGTTCCGCGTTCTCTGAGTGCTGCTCTTAGAGAACCGGAGTCGTGGTCTCGACAATGAAGTCAGCCAGAGCCTGTACCTTTATGGCTGGTCTGGGTCAAAACTCAATGTCGAACTCACCCAATTCGATAACCCACTTTACCAACCGTCCAAAAATATCAGGTTTTTAGAGTATGCTCTTTAGAGGCCGGTCAGTGAGAACTATGATGCGGTGTGCCTGAAAGTAGGACCTTAGTTTTCGCGCGGAGAATATGAGAGTTAAGGCCAACTTTTCTGTGAGCGGGTAGCGCGTCTCTGGGCCAGTCAGTGTTTTGCTCACATAGTACATCGGCCGTTGGGTATCAGACTCCTGGTGCACGACACGGAGCTGAGGGACACCTCTGACATCGCCAAGTAGAGGTACAGCTCTTCGCCGAGCTTAAACGATGTAAGTAATGGCAGGCTAACCAGGTATTGCTTCAACTCAATGAAAGCCGCCTGGCAATCTGCTGTCCATTGGAACCTGTTTGATTTTATTCTCCTTAGAGCCTCAAATAATGGTTGATACTTGTCACAAGAATTCACTAGGAAGCGGGACATAACTGCCAATCGTCCAGTCAGTTGCTGGACATCCTTGATGCTTCGTGGGGGAGCCATGTCCGTGAGGGTCTTGATTTTCTTTGGGTTTGCCTCGATTCCTCGTTGGAAGACGATGAAACTCGGAAATTTTTTCGAGGCTACCCCGAAGACGCACTTAGTTGGGTTCAACTTCATTTGATGCTCACGGAGCACCTCAAATGACTACCAGATCGCGAATATGGTCACCTGTGGTTTTGCTCTTGACAAGCATGTCGTCAACATATACTTTCATATTCTGTTTCTCAAACATTTTGTTTACCAACCGTTGGTAGGTGGTTCCTGCGTTCTGTAGTCCAAAGGGTATCACCTTATAACAGTAAGTCCCCTGATCTGTTATGAATGAGGTATATCCGGATCTAATTATAGCCTGAATAGGCATCCATGAAACTCAACAGCTCATTTCCGGACGTCGAGTTTACCAACAGGTCAATCTTGGTAAAGAAAAACTATCCTTTGAGTAGGCTTTGTTAACACCGGTAAAATCGACGTACATTTTCCACTTCCTGCTGCTTTTCTTTATCATGACTACGTTGGAGAGCCAATCGGGGTATTGGACCTCTCTGATAAATCCGGCATCCAATAGTTTCTTTACTTCCTCCCGGATGGCGATTAACTTTTCTACTGAATGATTTCTCTACTTCTACTTGACGGATTTTTGATCCCGGTCGAGGCCCAACTTGTGGACAATTATCCGGTCCGGAATCCTAGGCGTGTCGGCGAGAGTCCATGCGAAAATGTTAGCATTTCATCGCAGGAATGTGATCAGTTCTTCATGCAGTGCATCGATGAGAGAGCCTCCGATCTGCATGCACTTTTCTGGATCTTCCAAATTCAGTGGGATTAGGTCGATTAGCTCATTGGACTGTGCTTGCTGTAGGGTTGTTTCGTCTCGATGATCAAGTTCTCCTACCGCTCTGATGCTGTTGTTAAGAATAATTTGGGACATGTAACATGTCCATCCAATGACTTGATCACCTAGTACTTCACACACACTGCACGGCGTTGGAAATTTTATTTTGAGGTGTGGTATTGAAGAGACGACCCCGAACGCAGTTAAGCATAGCCGGCCCAGTATTACGTTGTATACAGAGGGCAAGTCGACTACCAAGTAGGTAAGCGTACGACTTGCCATTTTCGGGTACGTTCCTAGGATGACTTCTAGCCGGATCGTCCTTTGAACGGGCACCGGCTCGTTGTCATGGTCGTACAACGGGCCTTCTATAGGTTTTAATTGACTCTTTTTTAAATCAAGTTTAAAAAATACATCGAGATAAAACAAATCGTGAGAACTTCAATTGTCAATAAATACTCATTTTATATGGTAGTCAATGCTACCTCGAAAATGAGTGTAGATATAATAAGGGGGTCTGCATGAGGGGAAACTACATGTGACAGGTTACTGTCACTAAAAGTAATGACGGTGTCAATAGTGCGTTGCTTCTTCCTCCCTACGTGCTGGTTCTTATTGTCCACCAAGTTCTTGATTCGCCGGATGGTGATCATGTTGACCACTCCTACCGCAACCCGATTTAGTGGTGGGCAAGACCCCGATCATTCTCCGCCCGTAGTGCCAGAGTTCTGACCATGGCCTTTAACGAACCTGATGAGATGACCCCTTCTGATCAGCTCTTCAATCTCCCGCTGAAGGGTTTTGCAGTCCTCTATGGAGTGCCCGAGAGATCGATAAAAATCATAGTACTTGGCTGGATTTTCTCCCTCCGCCTTCTTAAGTGGTTTTGGCCACTTAAGAAACTTCTCCCCACGGATCTGCATAAGGACGTTTGAGCGCGTGTTAGTTAAGGGCGTTAGGCTGATGGGCCCGTAATCCTTGCGCTCTAGCGGTCCAATCCCGTGGTGCTTTCGGTGGGCGTGATCACCACCATTGTGTTTCCTCTTTCTTTCAGGTGGGAAAGAGCGAGTCTATTCAGGCCGATCGGGACATTTGACCTCGTTGGCCTCTTCCATTGTCCCGTAGGCCCTGGTGATAGACTCCGCTTCCCGAAAAGTCTACGAGTTCTTATGCGTCAGGTGCCTGGAGAATTCTCCATGCGTCAGCGCTGAGATGAAACTGCTTAATTTTATTTCCTCTGTGAGTCAGGGGATCTGCTTAGCTTCTGCCACGAAGCGATCCAAGAACCTCCATAGGTTCTCTCCATGCTTCTACATAATGAGTGACAGATGCCATAGCTGCTTTTCCTCCCTGCGGCTGGAGGCATATTGGGACAAGAAGAGATCCACAAGCTCCTGAAAACTCCGGATTGAGTCTGATAGAAGATGATTGAACCAGATGCACGCGTCCCCTTTTAATGTGAGTGGGAAGCAGCGATACTTCGCTGCATTCTCCAGCCCTTGTAGATCCCAGATGGGTGCGAAAGTGGGCGAGATGATCAACAGGATCAGCACTCCCATCATAAGAGTCAAGGGCTGACATTTTAAACTTTACCGGCATTGGATAGTTTAAGATCTCTGCTGTGAAGGGAGATCTGTCGATACTGGCTGCGCGTTCATCATCTTTGAAGACGCAGTTTCATATCTTCTCCAACCTTGGATTTACTGGAATGACATTAGCAGATCTTTTGGAGTTGAGATATGCCCTCAACTCCGTTCTCTCCCTGGTTTATTCAGTAGCCGGGCGGCTGTTATCACTGACAGATCTAGCGGCCCAGGAGGCTCCCTCCTGAGCCTGGGGCCTAGATTCTACTCTGGAGTATCTGAAGTTCCTCCATTTTGGACTTTCCTCCAGGTTAGAGCTAGTTCCCCGATCCTCATGCCTTAGATGAATTTGGGCGTGTGAGGACTCCGACGCGGGAGCGTTGGTTAGTCTTCCTGTCCATCAGGCCAGAACTTTCTTTCTTTGGCCTCCTCGTCTGAACGCCGGTGTTGGGGCCACCACCGGTGCAACCCCCAACTGTGCTTGCTCCTAGCGGGAGCAGAGTATCTGAAGTATTCTATCCATGTTGTGCTTATGCTCCACCAAGTTTTGGAAGAAAGATGTCAAAATTCCACCGGTTACCTCGTTGACCACAGCGCCAATGGCGTGGTCCTGGTTTGGTGAGGCCACATCTCGAGCTGGCTCACTTGCTTACGCCATTGTGTTCACCATTTTGTTTACAGGTGTTGGTTGGAAAGAGCTTATGAGAAACGTAGTTAGCTTCTTGTAAGCACTTTCCCACAGACGGCGCCAATAATGCGTACCTGAATCCGACTTCGAATAGATTCGGATTCGCTTGATCTTTGGATCCAGCTCCATTCACCGAGTCTGAACCCTACACACTACTATAATAAACAAGAGGTCAGGTGTCGGCGCGATGTTGTCCCACCGAAAATACTCTGACGCTCAAGTTAGCAATACGCCTTTGAACTTTAAGAAGGTAAAATGAAACGTAAAACGAGATAGGAAGCGTAATTGAGATTGGTGGGAATGTTGCCCTTTAGATGTTAGAGACATTCTCGTGACTCGTCGAGAGTATGGCTTCCCGACTCGATGTTCGTAGGGAACAAGTGGAAAGTTACGTTAAGAAAGCGTGGAAGCTTTGAAGAACGGATCTCGGGGAGTAGGCGAAGTCTCTGGAATCTAAAGGCTTGGAGTGGGATTAGCGAAGTAAACGATTGCTCGCTTGGGTACAAGTGTTAGTTTGCTCAAGGGTTTTTTTGCAGTAGCACTGCGTTGTCTTTTTTGCGTCTGTGTTCGTATTCCTCCATAGTGGAGACTCTATGGGGTCATATAGACAGTGGGGGAGTGTGACCTTCCTTAGCCAAGAATGCGTGATCCCTGCCTAGTGTTGGGCGGCCTTCCTTAAGTAGGAAGGCTTAACTAGCGCAATCTGATAGGATCGTTTCTGTTCTGACTGGGTAACGGATCTCCAAATTATTTGCCTTCCTTTTGTGCTTTTGTTATCGTTAGGCTCCATCGTTGGCAGGAAGAGATAATCTAACATCTTCCTTATGGGAAGGGCACTGAATCTATTGATACATTCTTTAGAGGAGATTGGCTTCAAGGAAAGTGTGAAATCAGGAAAAATGAACGTTATTTGTCGTGTACGGAAACGTCCGTCAAATTGGGCCTGGCCCATATTAGATTTTTTATCTTTTCACAGCCTGCTACTACAATACTTTCGGTCAATAAGAATGTTGACCGTCTTGAGGGAGCGCGTTGGCCACCTGGTTGGTGCCCCATACGGTCAACGCTAGCGTTGACCGTCTAACACGCGTTTAGCCTTTTCTAGACTTTGGGCC
>JAODPA010068348.1:0-10248 GCA_025585075.1 Nepenthes mirabilis | reverse complement strand
TATTCAAAAAATTATATATATATATTTGTCCCGTGGACCATATGCCACATTGCTTAAAATGAAACAAAGTGTTGAATCGTGACAAGTCGAATTACAAATAACACGACGTCATCAACACATTTAGTAAGTAATAAACAAATATATTAACTCAACCGTTGCCACTTTATGGATGGTGCGTTTCTATTTTTTATAAACTTGGTCAATTTGAAGACTTTGTTAAATGTGAAAAAAAAATTAAAAGCATAAATTTCAAAAATTGAATCACACTTTAGATTATAAATTAATCCACCAATGAGAAATTTGGTGATAAATATTAAATGTACACCTAATGCGTGCTAGATCCAAGTTTCGAACGGGTTTGTGTTACGTTGATGGTTGAATCCATTTTCATCCACCGAGTTCGAATCCTGCATATCACTAAAACAAACAAGGGGTCAGGTACCGACGGGATGTCTCACCGAAAATACTCCGACGCTCAAATCAGTAAAACAACCTTCCAAAAATCGACAAGATAAGGGAAATGGGGTGAATGAGAAGGAAAAGCAGGGAATGTTTGCGGTAACGACTAGGCTCCTGTAAAGAGAAGTTAGCATTGCTCGTGAGAAGCTCTGGCTTCTGGCATTGAGTTCTTGAGGAATGTAGTGACAGAAGGGAAAGGGTGAGAGTCGACGCCCTGTAAGCGTGATAACTTGATAGGACACCGTATGAGCTTACGAGGGATTCCTTGCAGGAAAGAAAGCCTATTGTTCGTCTCTGTGTCTGTGCGTTTATTTTTTGAGAAAAGGCCTGCCCTAGAGTGTGGAGTCCATGGCCTTCTTATAGTTGAGAAGTTGGGCATCCTTTCTCAGGCAGGAGTGCATGATTTTTGAGCTCTGTTGAGCTAGTTTCCTTTCTTGGCATTGGCTTTAATGGCGGTAACGGTTTCTTGGATGAACTACCTTCCTTCTATGTCTTCATAACAGTTACGATTTTCAGTAGAAAGGGGAGAGAATCCAGTGCTTTCCTCATAAGGGTGCGCTAAATCAACTGGTGACCGTTGCCGTAGAGTTGCCTTTTCGGAGGGCGCAAAATTAGGGAAGAGAGCCATTGTTTGTCGCAGACGAGAATGCAGGTCAAATTGGGCCTGGTCCACATGATGCTTGTCCATGGGCCGGCCTACTATAGGGTTGCCGGTCAACAAAAATATTGACCATCCTTTGTGCCAGTTGACCATCCTTACGCTGGTCATCTTTTCCTTTCGTTCGGTCAATGATTCGTATTGACCGTCTAGGCTTATATATGGACCCTTGTGAATTTGGGCCGCTTCTCCTCCTCGGGCCAGCCCATTGTGGACGTACCCATTATTAGCCCCCCATACCAGTGGTCTTAATTCTGACTTGTAGTATGTTCATGGTGGGTCTTGTGCCTTAGTGCCTGATAGGTCTTGCTATTCTAGAGAGGGAGCGTTGATCGGAATGGTTGACCTTCTTAGGCAAAGTCTGAGAATTTGTTGAAAAAGGTGTCGACTGAATTAGTTGACCATCCGGGCCAAAATTTGGAGAACTTGTGGAAGTGGAGTGACGCGCCATCATGGGCCGTTTCGTCAGACAAAAGGTGGCCATGTGTCCGCACATGGCGAATTGAAGATCCCGGCAATTAATGCACTGGGGGATCCGATTTGTCAGTGCCCATTCAGGAGGTGCCGCGTCGTAGCGATGATGGTGGTCTTTTACGAGGCGGTTATGCCAACCAGCGTTTACATTGCCCTTTAAGCTGCCTGTTCGTTTTTTTCTTTTGAATTTCCTACGCTTTCCTTTATTTTCTATGAGTGAGAATTTTTTGAGTGTTCTGCAACTTTTCCTTACTTCCACATTCATGGCTTCCATTCTTGATATTGCCTCCATCCTCAGGGAACTCGATGTGAAGGAGCTATGCGTGAAATACAATATTCCAAGCGAGATAGTCTTTCGGGTCCCCGTCAAGGAAGACAGGGTATGTATGTCCCCTGAGGGCTTCGTTACCATCTATGAGGCCCACTTGAAGAGTGGCCCATGTGTTCCCGTCCCTGACTTGCTATTAGAGATCTTCACGGCTCTTCAAGTCCCTATCACACAGTATCACGCGAACGGCGTGTGGTACCTGTGTACCTTCTATATATTTCTTTGTCAGCATATGAAGCAGATGACAGTGGCGATGGTGAGGGTGCTTTTTAAGTTTAACCAGGGAGCATAGTGAATTTCCTGGGCCCCACGTGACGGTCTCCAGGTTAGTACTGCCATATATGACTCTTTAAAGAATTCCAAGAATAGGTTCTTTTTTGTCCGTGTGGATGAGTCCTGGCCGTTGGCCCGGGAATGAGACAAGGTGCCCGATGCGTACACTGGGACTCCTTCTGAGGAGACGGAGTCCCTAGAGTGGTTGTTTCGATTGGTGAAAAAACACCATTTAGAGTTTTAGAAAGACCACTTGATCTCTTGGAATAAGGCCAGGAAGGCCAAGTGAAGGCCTCCGTTCCCTGAGCAAAAGGTGGTAAGGCCTACTACGAAGAGGAAGGCTGGGACTCTGGTGATTGGTGAGCTATTCGACAAGGAGTCCCCCTCAAGTCTAGTGGTAAAGAGGTCGATAACGGTGGCAGCAATAAGTCCTTCCTCATCCTCCTCCACCGATTTAGGGACTGTTCTGGTCGGTCAACTTGCTGGCGTAGGAGATAGCTTCGGCTTGGGCGGTGAAGAGTTAACTATTGAGGCTTATAGGGCTACATTGCGCCTTGCCACCAGCAACATTGTTCTTGCCCTCCTGCAGTCAGAGCACTTGATGCGGTTGGAGCCTTTCTCGGAGCTCATTATGGAGCGTGCTGTTGATCCGTCAGAGGAGACACCTGCCGAGGTACCTGAGGAGGCGCTTACTAAGTCTCTTGTTAGGGCCAGCCATTCCGTCATCCGTCGAGATTGCTCAGGAGGCGAATCAGGAGTAGCCAGGAGTGCCAACTGCCAGAGAACCTCATCTGACGACTGGAGTTAGAGAAGAGATCGTGGAGGTGGTCCTCATCGGGGAGCCTGCACAGATCGTGGAAATGCCAGAGGAACCCACTGTTGGAGAGCCGGCGGGAATGGATGATCCGGATGCGGAGCTGCTAGAGGAGTCGGTGGTGGAGGCCACAGATAGGTTTGCTCGATGGGCGTCCATCTCTGGCCTTCTGCCGTTTGAGTTGAGATCTCGTATCAGGCCGGCACTTCTAGCGCGTAGGATTTGGCAGGTGAATTTTCGCAACCTGCCCTTTTCTTTTAGTTTTAACTGCTACTAACGCTACTTGTTTTTGCAGAAGGAAAAAGTTTTTGGCGTTGTTGTTAAGGTGATTGGTAGATTGATTGCTTGGCTCGATGAGGAGCTGAAGATGATAAGGGTGGAGCACCGGGAGGACGCGGTTATTTTAGGGTCTGTGTTGGCCAATTTGGAGGCAGAGAACACTTGGCTAAGAGAAGAGAATGCTAGTCTTAGAGAGGTCGTGGTGTTGGGTCTAGTGGAAGAGAACGATAAGCTGAAAGAAGATAATGCCCGCTTCAAGGATGAGATCGACCGGGCCACGAGGCGCGTTGACCAGCTTGCGGGGCAAATATCCGTACTAGAGAATAAACTGACCACCCGCATCCGACCTCACGAAGTTGAGAACATACATCTGGCGTGGTTATGGGATAGGATCAACATTAGTCGGCGCATTGCCCGGCTGATTGATCCCAACTTTCCAATCGAATTTCTTAATCCAGAGAACCGCTCTGCTTAGCATCGTGAGAGCCTCGTGGGGGAACCCCGGGTCAGCCACGGATTATCAGCGCCTTCTTATGGGCGCTCCGCTCCTCCTTAGCTTTTGTAACTAATGTATTTTTTGGGTAAATGTAATTAGTAAAATGGCAGCTTTTTGGATGTTAAGCGTCTTTTGCCTTTTGTTAGCTTCATTGCTGAGTTTTCCTACCAACTCTGCGTGCACAAGTTGGCCGTCCGCGTTGCTTAAGATGGTGTCATCGTTTTCTAAAGGACTTTGGCCTTTGAATAGATATCGGGGTTGGCTCAGATGTCGCGCCAAGTCCGATTTGTTTACTCGAGAGTAATAGTTTGGTGGCGCTGCCCTAGCACATGCTTGGGTAGCCAACGTTTTGGGCAAGCTACCCTACTTCTATCGACCATCGTTGACTGATCGCGCTACTTCATAGTGTAAGAGATCGCCGCACGTGATGTTTAAGTCCCATAAGATTTTTGGCCATGAATGGGCCACTCGATTATCCAAGTTTTAACTCAACTATCAGTAGGCCACCTCAATGACCAGGGTCCAAGTATGACCGCTTGTGGGCCGCCTGGATGACCAGGGCTTAAGTACGACTACTCGTGGGCCGCCTGGATGACCAAAGTTTAAATACGACCGCTCATGAGCCGCCTGAATGACCAGGGTTCAAATACGACAGCTCCTTGGCTGCCTGGATGACAAGGGTTTAATAGCGAGCGGGTGAAAACCCGTCCGACTAGGGGTAGTCTAGGTCATTTTAGTCCTGTAACCAAACATATAGACACGTACATAGTAATATGATATGCTGCATAAACAAGAAAAATACGCTTATTTTACTAAAGAAGTATGTTTTCTTTCGAGCACACATACGGGTGACATACTTAGGCCCTTACTAGAAGTAGCGTTTGAGGTCGGTCACGTTCCACGTCCGTGAAATCAACTTTCCGTCTTGGGTCCCAAGTTTGTATACTCTGTTCCACAGGATGGCGAAGACCAGGAAAGGCCCTTCCCGGTTTGGGGAGAGCTTATTACGGTTGGCGACATTGCCTGTGGCTTCGACGCTCCACAAAACCATGTCCCCAACGTCGAATTATCACACTTTTACCTTCTTATTGTAATAGCGCGCAACCCATTGTTGGTAGGCTGCAGTTCGCATCCTGGCAGCGTCGTGGGCTTCCTCCGATAGGTCCAGATGTCCCCTAATTTTCTGAGAATTGCCCTGCAGGTCGAAGGATTCGACCCTTAGACTTCGAAGCTCGATCTCGACTAAAATTATTGCTTCAGTTCCATAACAGAGGCTGAAGGGAGTCTCACGGGTCGGCTCCTTTGGGGTCGTTCGATATGACCAAAGGACAGCAGGCAGCTCATCCACCCATGAGCACCCAGCGTCCTCTAGCTTGGTCTTGAGTCCGTGGAGTAGCGTGCAGTTCGTGACTTTCACCTGTCCATTTACTTGTGGGTATGTAACAGAAGTATACACTAATCTGATGCCAAGATTGGCACAATATTTGATGAAATGCTTCCCCGAGATTTGGGTTCCGTTGTAAGTGACAATCATTTCAGGAACTCCAAATCTGCTGATTATATTCTGGCGAACGAAATCAAGAGCATTATGCTCTGTGATTTTGGCCAGTGGGATGGTTTCAACCCACTTGGTGAAGTAGTCGATACCTGTGATAATGAATTTCCTTTGCGCCAATACGACGGAAAATGGGTCGAAAATGTCGAGTTCCCACTGTGCGAAGGGCCAAGGGGTCTGGAGGGACTTCAGTTCTATGGGCGGCTGGTGGTGGAGATTGCCATGAAGCTGACACTTTTGACACCTTTTTTACGAACTGAAGTGCGTCCTTTTTCATCGTCGGCCAATAGTGACCTTGACACATGATTTTGAATGCTAAGTTCTTGCCGCTAATATGTGATCCACAAATTTTGAGATGGACTTCACTTAGAGCATAGTCGGCCTCCTCTGGGGTGAGAGATCACAGGTATGGAGTCAAGTAGCCACGACGATATAGTCATCCGCCGACCATGGTGTACCATCCAGCCGATTTTTAACTCGCTTAGCCCCGACCGCGTCTTCTAGAAGTGTTTCGTCCGTTAGGTATTTTTGGTATGGTGTCATCTAGTTTTCTGCTTCTAAGATCTATATCCTTCCTGCTCTTCCGTGATGGGGGTGCCAAGAATTTCTTGCATGTCCCTTGAATATTGTTTTGGATTTTCACCTGTCACCGCCTTGGCGAGCTGATCGGCCTTCCAGTTTTCAGTTCGGGGAATATGGGCAAGAGTCACATGGTTGAATCTTCTGCTCACCTCCTTTACTTTGGCTAAGTATTTTGCCAGGTGAGTGTTGGATGCCTCAAAATTCTTGTTAATTTGGTTGACGATCAGCTCAGAGTCGCTGTAGATTACCAGTCGTTTAGTTGAGCACTCTTTTGCCAGTCTTAACCCAAACAACAGGGTTTCGTATTAGGTAACGTTGTTAGTTGCTGTGAAGTCGAGGCGGGGTGAGTACTTCACCTCAATTCCGTTTGGGGTTTGTAGGACTACTCCAACTCCACTGCCAGAACCCGTAGATGATCTGTCCATATTGAGGACCCATTTTGGTTCTTCCTTGTGTTGTTCTGCGTCCTTAGAGGGCTATTCCTCAGGAATCGATGTCATGGTCTCGATGATAAAGTCAGCTAGAGCCTACCCTTTAATGGCGGGTTGGGGACAAAACTCGATGTTGAACTCTCCCAATTTGATAACCCACTTTACCAACTACCCAGAAATGTCAAGTTTTTGGAGGCTACTCTTCAGAGGTTAGTCGGTGAGAACAATTACATGATGAGCATGAAAGTAAGGTCTCAATTTTCGGGCGGAGAAGACAAGCGCCAAGGATAATTTTACGGCACATGGATAGCGTGTCTTTGCGTCGGTCAATAGTTTTTGCTCATGTAATAGACCGACCGTTGGACGTTGGAGTCTTGGCGTACTAGGATGGAGCTGAGGGCCACCTCCGACACTGTCAGGTAGATATACAGCTCCGCACAATCTTTGGATGACGTTAGCAATGGTGAGCTGGTCAGATACCGCTTCAATTCGTCGAAAGCTGTCTAACACTCTAACATCCACCGGAACCCGTTTGCTTTCATTCCCCTTAATGCCTTGAAGAAGGGTTGGTACTTATCGCCTGATTTTGCCAGGAAACGGGACAACGCCGCTAGCCACCCAATTAATCGCTGGACGTCTTTGACGGTCTGCGGGGGAGATATACCCACAAGAGCCTTAATTTTCTTGAGTTTTGCCTCGATCCCTCATTGGGAGACGATAAATCCTAAGAATTTTCCCGATGACATCCCGAAGACACATTTAGCCGGATTTATCTTCATTTTGTGCGTGCGGAGCACCTCGAAAGATTCGGCCAGGTCTCGAATATGGTTCTTGGTGACCCTACTCTTGATGAGCATATCGTCAACGTATACCTCCATGTTGCGGCTGATCTGCTTTTCGAATATCTTATTTACGAGCTACTGGTAAGTGGCATCCACGTTTTTGAGACCAAAAGGCATGACCTTGTAACAATAGGTCCCTTGATCTGTCATGAAAGAGGTATACTCATTATCCTCTGGGCTTATCCAGATCTGGTTATAACTTGAGTACGCGTCCATGAAACTCAGCAGCTCGTGTCCAGATGTCAAGTTCACTAATAGGTCAATCTGAGGTAAGGGAAAGCTGACTTTATGGCAGACTTTGTTAACATCGGTGAAGTCAATGCACATTTGTCATTTTCCGTTACTTTTCTTTACTAGGACGACATTAGAAAGCCATTCAGGGTACTGGACCTCCCTAATGAAGTCGGCATCTAACAACTTTTTAAATTTTTTTCGGATGGCGACTAACTTTTCGACAAAGTGGTTTCGCGATTTCTGCCTGACGGGCTTACAGCCGGGATCGAGCCGTAGTTTGTAGACCATTACTCTGGCCAGAATCCCAGGCATGTCCGCGAGAGTCCATGCAAAAACGTTGGTATTTTGCATTAAAAAAGTGATCAACTCATCACGCAGTGTCCTGGTGAGTGGGCCGTTGATTTGTACGCAACTCTCCAGGTCTTCCGGGTTTAGAGGGATTAGCTCGGTTGCTTCTCCGGACTACACTTGTTGCAAAGTTGCATCATCTCGATGGTCCAGTTCTCCTGCCAATCTGACACTGCCGCTTGGGGTGATCTGGGATATGTAACACGTCCACCCAGTGACCTAGTCGCCAAGTACTTCGCCTACCCCACAAGTCGTTGGGAATTTCACTTTGAGATGCGGTATCGAGGTGATAGCTTCAAACGCTGTTAGGCAGGGATGGCCTAATATAGCGTTGTAAACGGAGGGCAAGCCGACTGCTAAGAAGGTGAGCGTTCGACTCGCCGTTCTTGGGTATGTACCTAGGGTCACTTCTAAGCTAGATTGTTCCTTGGACGGGCACCGGTTCGTTGTCAAGGCTGTAGAACTGGCCTTTGACATGCTTTAATTGACTCTTTTTTAAACCAAGTTTTAAAAATGCATCAATGTAAAACAAATTATGTGAATTTCTATTATCAATGAATATTCGTTTCAACTGGTAGTCGGCGTTACCATCCAAAATGATAGCGAATACAACTAAGGGATCTACATGGGGAGATATTACATGGTCAAGATCATCATTACTAAAACTAATGACATTATTCTCGGTTCGCTGCTTCTTCTTTCCAACATGCTACTCCTTATGGTCCATTGGAGTCTTGATAGGTCGAGTCGTAATCATGTTGACTACTCCTACCGCAACCCGATTCTGTGGAGGAAATGGTTCCGAGCCTTCGCTTTCCGCTGTGCCGGAGTTCTGGCCAATGTTCTTAATGAACCTGGTAAGTTGGCCTTTGCGGATTAGCTCTTCTATCTCCCTCTGAAGTGTCTTGCAGTCCTCGGTGGAGTGTTCGGGAGATCGATGGAAATCACAGTACTTGGCTGAATTTCTCCTTCCCCCTTTTTAAACGACTTTGGCCACTTAAGGAATTTCTCACCTCGGATCTACATGAGGATGTTTGCACGCATGTCGGTCAAGAGTGTTAGGCTGATTAGCTCGTAGTCATTGTGCTCCGACTGTCCAGCCTTGTGGTGCTTTCGACGAGAGTGATCGCCGTCACCATACTTCCTTTTTCTTACAGTCGGGAAAGAATGAGGCTATTCGGTCCGCTCAGGACACTTAGCCTCGTTGGCCTCCTTTACCGCAACGTAAGCCCTGGTGTATACTCAGCTTCTCGAAAGGTCTGTGGATTCTTATGTACAAGGGGCCTAAATAAATCTCCATGTGTTAGAGCGGAGATAAAACTGTCCAGTCCAGTTTTATCTCCTCTGTGAGCATGTGGATCCGTCTAGCTTCTGCTACGAAGTGATCTAGAAACTTTCGTGGATTCTCCCCGTGCTTCTGCTTGATAAGCGATAGGTGCCAGGGCTACTTCTCTTCTCGGCGGTTGGAGGCATACTATGACAGAAAGAGGTCAGTTAGCTCTCGGAAGCTTCGGATTGAATCCTAGGGGAGATGATGGAACCAGATGTCCGCGTCCCCTTTGGAGGTGAGCAAGAAGCAATGACACATGGTTGCGTCCTCCAACCCTTGAAAACCCAGATAGGTACGAAAGTGGGTAAGGTAGTCGACAGGATTAATACTCCCATCGTACGAGTCAAGGGTTGGCATTTTAAACTTTACGGGCATGGAACGGCTCAAGATCTCCGTCGTGAAAGGGGATCTATCCAGATTTGCCACGCGCTCATCGCAAGTCTAGATTTTCTCCCGTCTTGGATATGCTCGAGCTGTGCTAGCTGATTTTTTGGAGTTGAGGAAAGTCTTTGTTAGAGACATTTGTCTTAATGGCATATTCCGTGACCATATGTATCATTGATTTGATGTCGGGTTGTGGGTTGTCGGGTTAAAGTTTGTTCGGTCCGCCCTCCACACGCTCGAGCCCTTCCAAAGGCCGCCCGCTCGCCTGGTGCCCGATAGCGGCTCGAGCTCATAAACCAAAATGGGGGCAGCTCGATGCATGCTCGATGTCCACTCGAGCCGTAAAACCAGAACGTCGCCCGCTCGATGCTCGCCCTCCAGCCGCTCGCCACGCGCTCGAGCGGCGGCCCAACGGGTAGAATTTTAAACGCGATTTTTGGCTCCTCTATAAATATTGGCTTATGTTTTTCAAACCCTAAGGACGCCATAAACATTCTGGAGAGATTATTTTGAGCCCCCATTTGAGAAGAAAGCTTTACATGCTTCAATTGCTTTAACTTCTCTTGAGAAAACCAAAAAACATTCTTTGAGCTTCATGATCTAAAGAGTTTTCTCACCATTTTTCTTCTTATTTTTCACTTCAAACTTCCATCCTTCTACCTGCGTTGGAGACGTTGGTTCGTGAAGAAGAAGACTCGTTAGTGATTGGCAATTCAAGTGGTACGAGAGGGAAGAGTGGCTTGAAGACCGGAAGGTGTCCG
>JAODPA010068347.1:0-32830 GCA_025585075.1 Nepenthes mirabilis | reverse complement strand
TTGAAAAAAATTAAAAAAGTATTTTTTAATTAATAATTAATTTTTTAATTATTCAAATTCAATCTATGCCATTAAGCTAAAATTATGGGGCTACCGATCTTCAAGCTCAAATAATTCAAAAAGTTACTTTCCATGTATGGCTTCGCTTTCGGCTTTCTTTGACGTCGAGAAAAAGGACCGTACTTGCAACGATAAATCAGAGTCGGCTCCGTGGTTGTTGCTCGACGGGCCCTTACCGAACTTCGAGTTCACACCCTTCATCGCTTGATAAATCAGACTAGCTTCTCATCACTTGTTCAACTCAATAAGCTTCGGAGGGAGGTATGCCCAGTTCGTTCTTCTTTCTTGGTTTCCCCGTTCTTTCGTTTTATATCTTTTCGCAGGACGTAGGTTTTTTGTTCCCCTGTTTGAATCTGGGTTTTTTTAGCTGTTGAACCGTGTCTTTCATTGTTAATATGACGATTGTATGATTTGGATTTTTATCTAAGAAGAAAGATGCCCATGTTATCAGTTACCAGTCTTTACCGTCATTCACATCAGATACAAAGGGAAGATGGATTAGTATTTGGAAATCCATGTTTCTAAAAATCCATGATTGATTTTTGTGTTCTGTACTTGTACAAAATTGTCTTTGCTATTTTTATTGAGATACTGGGGATTCTATATGCTGTAATCCTTGATTAGCCCTGATCAAGCAACTGTGGCTTTCTTAATTGGTGCAACCACCCATTTAAGCTGCTGTAATTCCACACGAACTTAGAACCAATGAATTACATATAAAATTTTTATGGTGTCAGGGCAGTTCATGCAATTGGAAATCCAGGCTTATGCACTGTTTCTCTATTCATTTATGGTGTGAACTTTCCGTGGCCAACAAGACTATTTCAGTGACCCTTATTAATCAGTCCATTATGGATCCATTTTCAGTGTATATCCTCATCTTGTTGCACAGTCCTAGGAACATTTTGGTGTCATGCCTACATTACATCAAGAACTATGCAACTTGGGTGAAACCAATGTCCAATAACTTTGATCCATGAACACAGATTTGGAGATGGGACTATTCTCAAACTAGATGATGCTTTTCTAGATATACATGCCTGGAGAAAGTGTAATTCTGTGGTTATCTGGTGGATTTTCAAATCATTGGTCAGAGAGTTGCATTATAGCACCACGTATGTTGAATTTACTGGGGGCATGTGGATGTAATTTGGAAGAATGCCACTCACAGGGAAATGTTTCTCACATCACCAAATTAAACAGGACCTCAGTCTGCTTCAACAACATGGATCTTTATTGCTACATACTTTCCAGAGATGAAGGCGTTAAGCAGTGTCTGTATTTAGCTCTGCCCAAATGCTTTTGTGGGGAGCCAAAGAATTTTTGGCAGCGCGAGACAAGCAAAAGGTGCTTAAGCTTCTCATGGGAAAAGATCATGGAAATAACACCATACTTTTGCAAATCTTAAGTATTGAGCTATTGCTAATAACAAGCTTTATGCTTTTTTGGTAAGGAGAAAAACAAGTCTTTAATTACTAATAGAGAATTAAAACTTGAAACTGCAGCTGTCCATCTTAGGAAAATTGGGTTCCTAACTGTCCAAGGGGATGGTGTGATTAACACAAGAAGTTGGGTGATAATTAATTGAACTGCCATGAGGATTGGTACTCACATAGTTTGGGTTAGAGATTCCACTCAATCCAATACATTGTCTAATGTTGTATCCTCTTTTTGTTGGTGCACATAGTGAACACTAGTAAATTGATTTGTCTTAATCGGCCAATAGTGCCTCTCTAAGTAGTTTGATGAATGCCCCATTGCTGGATTAAACAAAGAACAATATGGGCAACTTCTTTCATCACTAAGAGTTGAAGAATCTCGCATGCAGGAATGCCTTCCTATAAGAATTTACATGTTGGTAATGGAGTTATATGAATTATCGATAGCATCTCCTTTGATAGCTAGTTGCTTCATATGTGACTCTTGATCAACCGAAATAAGCTCATCACCGACTCTTGTTTACAAGTATCCTATGAGTGTTGCATTGATGCAGGGAAGGAGACGGAAGAGGAGAAAAGGGGGAGAAGAAGCAAGGAAGACAACGGGGTGGGAGAAAAGATAGATAAGAGGGGAGGAGGAAGAAGCAGCAAGTGGGGAGAGAGAGATAATTAGGTAACAACCATACTCATTATATCAGTAATTCATAGCCACTATAATGAAAAATTATGACCTCTATATAGAAGCACCTTACTATTAGGTTAATTAGTAATCAAATATAATTTTATAATTAATAATTACCTAAATTAGAAAATAGTATAAATAAAATATAATACTCCATTGATATCTTAGGGATTGTCAAAATTATAAAATTTTGGACTATTAAAATTATAAAATTTTTTGAGTCGTCAAGATATTACGAAATATAGAAATAAATAATATTCAATAAAATCAAATATCTAAAATTAGATCTCTAATTCATAAATGTTCACATTTCCCATTGCTGGATTAAACAAAAAGCAATATGAGCAACTTCTTTAATCATCGAGAGCTGAAAAATCTTGCATGCAGGAGTGCCTTCCTATAAGAATTTGCTAATGAAGTAATATGAATTATTGATAGCATCTCTTTTGATCATCTAGTTGCTTCTTATATGATTCTTGCTCAGCCTAGAGAAGCTCATAAGTGACTCATGTTTACGAGTATCCAAAACTTGTTGCTCATAGAGACCTATAAAAAAAAGAGGTTCTATTTGCTAGTTTCCACCTTTTGTCTCCTTTGATTTAATACTGGCATATTTTGGAATGATATCTCTTACTCATGCCACACTTATGGATGCAATTTGATATCTATTCAAAAAATTACCACAAGCCTAAGTAGTGTGGTAATTTTATATCCTACCATTTAGTTCTTCATGACTTATCGTTGAAGAGGTTGATTGCATTATATTCTTTCAAGAAGGTGGCATCCCTAGTTACTTCAATAGCCATTGGTTCCATAGACGAAAATATTAGCATTGATATCGGTCATGGTTATATTGTCATCGGATAATATATATCGGATGTGAATTTTTTTTTAAAATAATAAATTTATAGGTTTGTATCGGCCGATATATCAAATATATCAGCAAATATTTTAAATATCATGGTGATATATCGGTATATATAGAAACATATTACGTTATTGTCACAGTGTCGGGAAACATTGGCAGATATTTTAATCAAAGACTGACACTAGAGATTTAGACATATTGCTTTTTTGTTATTGGTCTCTTATACCTGGAATTTCTATTTCTAGTAATGATACTAACTTTTGTTGCGATTTTTGCCATCAAACCAGATAGACTCAAATTGACACTACTTTCTTCTCTCATGGTGGATCATGCCACCTAAATGATTTTAGCAAAGAAAAATAGAAACATCTTATAATTCAGCTACCTTTTGTGTTGTTTTGATATCCTTTTTTGTTGTCAAATGCAACAAATAGTTCTCATGTCACCTAGTTCAATTCAAGACCATGCAACAATTCTTTTATTAAATAGTATCTTCCATCAAACTGCTTGTGTTGAACATCGTCATATCCTAAATGTGTCTCATGTTTTGCGCTTGCAGGTCACCTCCCATTACTTTTTTGGGGAGTGTAATCTCTCACTGCTTCTTATTTCATTAATTATATCCTACCCCTATCCTTACAGAAAACATCATATGATTCTTTTCTTTAATGTTACTTTCCTACTCTTTAGGTGTTTTTGCAATGCTCGCCTTTGTTAGAATGTAAATAAAAAATTTGATCCGCATGCAAAGTGCATTTTTGTTGGTTATCCTTTTGACAGAGGGTTGGAGAGTGATTTATTAATCAAATAAACTTTCCCTTTTTGTGATGTGATCTCTAATGGTTAGTTTGATGGAATGTAGCGAACTGCAGGTCATGTGATGTGAATGCAAAGAAGACTAAAAGTAGGATAACAGTATATAGAGACAACTCCTAGAAAGGCATTTTCCTTCAGAACTATTTAAAGTAGAATTAACTAATAGTTATTCAGTTACTTATATTTCTCCACGATTTACTTATCATGGCCTAATCGCTTCTAAAGCCATACAAGAAAAACTAGCCAATCCTATGGATAATGATAATGAATTTGATCACATTATATTTCAAGAATCAAATTGCCTTGTTGCGATTATTTATGTTTACAATGGAACAATACAACCACCACCTGAAAGCCACTATTAACCCCCTTAAAAAGATCATGTTTGCTTCAATTGATGCTAGACTTGTGCTATAATGCGACTATTTTGGTTGATTGGAGACATTGTATAGAATGAATATAGTCGAAATGTTTTGTTTATGATGATCAAGCTTTGATGAACCTTGTTTTGTCCCGTGCAACACATGATATCTACAGCTTGAAGGTGAGCTTTGTGGCATAAATGAGGTTTGATTTTCTATGTTCCTCCTTAACAAGTTCCTTAATAAAACTCATTTGACCGTTTGAGCAATTAATTTTAGAATTTAAGAATGTATATGACATTGATTTACATTATGGGTGCTACTATACTATCATTGTTTTTTCACTTTGCAGATCCAAAGTAGGGAAAAAATACCTCTTCCTGCATATTACTATAAAAAAATGTTAAGAATTCAATTACTGTTCACATGTTTTCTCATGCTAGTTTATTGTATTTGTAACTGTCTCTTGCTTTGATCAACTACAGGTATTTGTAGCATCAGAGGATTATATGGCAACCTTACAAGACATTGGTGTTTCTGCTTCTGTAAATCTTTTATCTGCATTTGCATTCTTGATCACTTTTGCCATTTTACGGCTTCAGCCAGTAAATGATAGGGTGTACTTCCCTAAATGGTACTTAAAGGGTATTAGAGCCAGCCCAACACATTCTCGAGGGTTTGTTACCAAGTATATAAACTTAGACTGGAGAATGTACATAAGATTTTTGAACTGGATGCCTGAGGCATTGAGAATGCCGGAGCCTGAGCTTATTGATCATGCTGGTCTTGATTCAGTGGCATACATACGCATTTATCTTCTCGGGTAAGTAAGTTGGTTAGTTGTTTAATGTTGATACTCTTCATTATAAAAAAAGGTGAGATGTAAAGTTACCTAATCACTAACTTCTTACGATGTTATTGGAAACTATTATAGAGCTTGCATGTCATTCTTATTGGAAGATACCGTTTGAATATTTTTTAGGATATGCTATGATATGTTCATTTGTAAGGATAACTTAGTATTTGTGATATATGTGAATTATCATATANTGAATTTTTTAAAATATATTTTTTTCAAACATAAAAAATTAAAAAAAATCCAACATTTGACATAAAAACATACAAATAAGCTTTTACAACACATATCTATAAATTCTAAATATAAATTTAAGTTGATTTTAAAATTTTACCTTAGATATAATTTTAGACTTTCAAAAATCATGGCTTTTGAGTCATCTTCTTCCAATAGCTCTCAACAAAATAGAGTAGCAAAATGGATGAATTGGTTTTTGTTGGAAGTTGATGGAGCACTTTTATTCTAAATGGGAGTTTTGAATATTTTTGTAGGTGATGCAAAATTGATATCATGGTATCCTATTAGTCTAATTTCATTAGCTGTCCTTGAAGAGAGATTCTTTGTTGCATGTTATTTCCTAAAAAGCCATTACACTTGCCACAAAGATTTTGGTTGTGTATGGTATGCCCACAATATTCGGCCTTCGGTGACCAATCTCAATTACAAGCCTCTGGTGACCAATCTAATTCATTGTCTAGTATCCCTCATGGTGAGGATATTCTTGTTTATGATATTAGTCACAAATTATCCCTCTCTTGTTCCCTTATTGCACATGCCTCCTTATCTTCGTCACTAAGATATATGTTTAGTCTTCGTTGGGTATTTGGTTCCTTTGTTGGATCTTATCTTGAGTCAGCCACTTTCAAGTCTATTTTCCATCTACAGATTGTATTTTTCATTATCGAGGGATTGATTCATACATCTTGATTGCTTAATGAAGTGGTTATTGTAATTGTGCTCAGTACCATTGTCTGTTGAGTTATGATGTGCTGGTTTTTATTTTCTTTATGAGCTTTTGTGTCAACTTTGGACTCTGTTAGTGTACCTGGAATTGTATTTTAGACTATTTCTCATCTTGGTTGGCAAGCATTGATAGAGGTAAAGATGGTAACACTTGAGGATAATTTTTCGTGGGATCAAGTCTTTTTACCTCTTGGGATGAAACACATCTGCTGTAAATGAGTCAACATAGAGAAAGTCAATCTAAATAGTTCTTTTGCTTGCTTAAAAGCCCATCTAGTTGCTAAAGGGTATACTTAGACATATAGTGTGGACTATACTGTTATTTTATCTTCTGTGACCAAGTTTAGTTCTTTTAGGTCTCTCATTTCATTAAATAGTACTCATCACTAGTCTTTACTTCAATTATACCTCAAGAATAATTTCTTATATGGTGATCTTTAAAAAGAGGTTTATTTAGAGCAAGTACTAAGATTTGTTATAGGGGGTGTCTAGATATGTTTGTTGGCTGAAAAATTTTGTTTGTTTGAAACTATCTTAGCGGCTGTGATTTGGTAGGTTCAGTAAAGTTGAGTTGAGTTTGGCCCCTATTGTGACAACTATCACTCTATGTTCTATCTTTTTTGTATTGTGTGTATTCTTCTTGTTGTGTATATATTGCAGTTTTAAATTAAACCAAAGATCTTAGAATTTGCGTTATTTTATTGGTATTGAGGTCATTAGGTGCCACGGTATCTTTCTTACATAAATGAACTATGTTGCGTATTTACTTCAAGGGACTGGTACGCTAGATATCAAAGCCTTTTGATACTCCATTGAATCTAGGAATTAAGTTATGTCCAGATGGTAGAGAGATAATTATTGAATTGAAAAGTTATAAACGATTAGTTGATAAGCTCAATTATTTTACTGCGACTCGTCTAGATATTGCTTTCTTAGCTAGTATTGTTTAATGGGAACATTTATCGACAAAAGTATCATCCTAAGATGATCATTTCATAGCCATTGAGAACAAATCAAATCACATGGTTCTCTTTCTCAATCTTTCTAATTTGCTCCTGAGGAACCAAGGTTAAAAAAGATTGAAAATATTAGTCATTCGCATCTACTGATGAAAGAATCCTTGAAAAGTTAAGGATTAGTAACCCTTTGTTGAATTTTTAGAGATCATATGGACTCAACCTTATACACATGTGAGGAAGGTAATCAAAAAATAAAAAATGAAAGATGAGTCCTTTGTTCCTTATCACTAAGAAGCCGTACAAGATGAATTTCTCATGCATGGTTTTGTAATTTTTATTTTCTCCTAGTGTTCGTTGTAGGGAGTTTTTAATGATAATTGGCTGGGTTGTCATATGTTTTGAAATCTACCACCAGGTATTATATTTTTATTGGAGTCAATCTTTTGTCGTTGAAGAGTAAGAACCAAAATATGGTGGTAGGTTAAGCATGACATTAGAATATTGTGCATTAACATATCTTACATGTGAAGTGATGTTGCGTCAGTAATTACTCGATTCTCTTAGTTATAAGATTTCTAAGCTTTCTCAGTTGTGGTGCAATAGTCAAGCATACAAAAAGCAATCCACATTGCATCAAATTCAAGTTTTAACTAGCACACAAAGCATATTTATGTAGATTGTCTTTTTGGTCATAAGAAGTTTTAACGAAACTTAATTCATGTTCGTTATGTGAGGATCTGAGATCAGCTTCACCAAGCCCTTAGTTGGAATTCAAGCTGGGTACATTTTTAACAAGTTGGGCATGATCAGCATTTGTACTTTTATTTAAGGGGAAATAATATATTCTTTTACACGTGTAATTTAGGATTTGTAATACATTTAAATAACCCTATTTATATGAGTGTGTGAATAGAACCAACCGTATTAGTTGTGGTTTTCTCTTAACTTCTTTATTAAATTATAATCCTCTTAGTCAAATTTGAAAACTTTTTCGTTACACTATGATGGCCTTTAACAATCTACCTTAATTGAACAGAGCTACTATCTCACTTTGTTTGTATCATCTATGTATTTCATTTTGCTTATCAATTTAGTTATTGCTCATTGCTTTGTTGTAAGTTTCATGACTATAGAATGTGGCTTTTTTGCTTACTAAAACAAAGAATGCTTTGTTTTCACTTAGTGATAGTCTTAACATTTTTTTGTCTTTTGAGTTATTACATATTGGAAAATCCAAATATGGGCTGCTAATGATGCTACTTGCCACATTTACATGTTGAAGAATTTAGATAACAAGTGAGGGCACCGTTGCCCATCAATTTAAATCACTTTCTTTGGAGTGGTCACGATTTGTCGCAGGTGTATTGTAATTGTACCAATGACAACAATCATTATTGATCAGCGAAGACTAGAAAATTATCCTTAATTCTTAGGCAACCAAGAATTTGAAGTCGATACATTCGTGGCTATACGGTTTTAGACATTAATGTAATAGCATGTCATGCAACTGTACTAAGACTCTGAGATTCAACAACTTTTTATTATAACACCTTCAAATATCGGTATGTATTGGCCAAAAATATAGGCACCGGAATTTAATTTATTAAGGGCTATTGCCTGATGTTGACTTTCAATTGATAAAGTATAATGATTGACACAATGGATTTCACATTATATAGCCACAGTGTCTATGATGCAAAAAACCACAAACTACAATGAAAATAGGAAAAATGTAGTGTAATATATAGTGTATTTATCACACTCATTGATACCTGTTTAGTCTTTCAATGTCTTTTGTGCATTGCTGATTCTGTAGTTTGACTATATTAATTTGCAGCTTGAAGATATTCGTGCCAATTGCACTACTGGCTTTTTTGGTTCTTGTGCCTGTAAATATGACGGGAAAAATGTTGGAACATATACATGATTTAACATATAGTGACATCGACAAGCTTTCAATCTCAAATGTTCCACCAGGATCAAACAGGTGAGAAGATGAAAGCCAAACTATGCATTTTTGGTCATTTCAGCATTGTATATCTGCTTTTGCAGTTTTTATTTTGAGTTTAACCTCTCTGAGATTATAGGGCTTTATTTTAAAGGACATAGAGTGAAATGTCACTTTGATCATTTTCTTGTTGATCTTATGTACCTTGCAGCTTGCCCTAATCTCTTACTTGGTAACTGTCATATGATCCAAACTAATTGTCTTCCTTTGCTTTTACACTCATCAAAACTTATCTTCTGCTATTCCTCTTTTGTTTTTGTTATAGCTGTGCATTTATTGTGTAAAACAAGACAAAACTCATAACTCATAATGATACTCATAGAAACCAAAACTGGTGAAATCACTTCACCTATATAACCATGAAGTGTGCACCTAGTGGTTCTATAATTTAGTTTCATTGAGATGATATGTACAGTTTGCTGTGATGCTTCTCAGCTTTGAAAATTCTACAGTTCCTCCACCCATATCTGCTGTGTCAAGCTGTTTTTTTTTTGTTGTTTTATTGGTGATATTCTCAGTTTCCCCCAATGTTCAAGACTAACTTCTTTATGGCAGTTCTAAGGGCCACTGCAGTCAAAAATCCTGATTCATTTTCTGATGTTGGGGATGAATCTCTTGCTGATTTATGTTATATTCTTTGTTAGGGGAAGCATAAAAGAGGTCCACATTTGTTTGTTCTCGGTCACATAGCCTGCAGAATAAGGCCAATTTTTGATACCTGTTGTAATCAATTGGAACATCAATCACAAGTTATTATGGTACAAGTGATAATATGACATTGTTACAGACCCTTGCTTCGCACTGCTTCTGTGCCAAATCAAATGCTTTCAATTAGATGACTTTAGGGCTGTGGCAGGTGGCAGTGATGCAACTGAATCACCATTGTTGCTTCACTCCTGAGTGCTAGCGGGTCCAACCCAAATGCTTTCAACTAGCAGACTTCGGGCTGTGGTGAGATGGGAATGAAGTCACTGAAATCATCCTTGCTGCTTTTGATCAGTTGCTTTATGTCTACATTCTGCCCCTTCTTTGAATAACATTGTCTTTGCCTAATTGCTGAAAGCCTAAGCTTTTTTTAGAGTAGAATTGGTGATTTATGCTGTTCATACCTATGCTCCCTTTTTCCCAGCCTTATGCTATATGATCATTAGATTTTGGGATCACAACAAGTCTGCAGAATTATGGATGTGAGAGGATGTTTTTAGATAGAAGAAAGAAGTGGAGAAATATTGGAGAAGAGGAGGAAGGAAGGAAGAAAGGAAGGTAGATGGAGAGTAGACAAGGGATGAGGACGATACAGACTGAGATAGGGAGAATAGAAAAGAGAAGCAAGTTGATGAGAGAGGGAATCGTTAATTTCATTAATCTCATGAATCATCACTTACATCAGGCATTAGCAAAGGATTTACCATAGCTTTACTTGAATCATAATTCAGTTACAACATATAAAAATTAGTCAGTGACTCGGTTTCGCACATTTCTCATCCACTTCACATAATATTTTCTCCTCCTTACTTTCAGCTTGTTCATTTGCCCCTTGGAGACGTGATTTTAACTTGCTCATGTTGGACACTAGTAGCACTTTACTGTTTGTCAAAGTGATAGCTTTTTCATGCTCTTTAGGATATGTAGCAGTATACTTGGAAGAGAGCCTTGAGGGTGGTTGGACAATATATTAGATATGTGCGCCATTTGAAGTTCTAGGTTCCAATTGGCTGCCCCTTGGTTTTGAAATTAGTTCTCGTCTCATCCATGAACCTTTTTGTCTTAAACATGAATAAACGAGTGCTAGCTAATTGTGTAATATGCTCCTCCAATTGTCCTCTTTTTTTGTGTTAGAGGTGCTTGAGATAACTACCTCGCTTGCTTGTTATTCCATGAGAAGTTTAGATGGATCTTCCACCCCAACTTGTATGTGTTTGAGTATGAGTTGTGTTGGGGCTTTTGAAAGTTGTAAATATTATTAGCATTTTCCTTCATCTATGGGACAAAAGGATTCCTTGCTTGGCAATCTATTTTCACATAATTCCTTCCACACTGTTGACAAGTCATATGGTGGGTGTGAATGACATTCACCTTCATGGATTCCTTTTTCTTTGAGAGGCAGAAACTTGGGGTTGAAGAGCTGTGAGTGTTTCAGGCTTATACACTCTTATTGCTTTATCCACTTAATTTCTCTCTAAGGGCCATTGATAGTTGTTTGAGGATATCTCTTCTAAAAGCTCATATGCCTCTTCATGGGTCTTACTCATCAATCATAGTTCACGCGTTGTTGCAAAGACCATTGTAAATGATTTGAACTTGTAGCCATTTGAGCAGGCCATGGTATGGCACCCATCGTAGCAAATTCTTGGACTGCTTCCATGCTTTGTATAAGGAATCCATTTCGAATTGATTGAACATTGTAATGCCACTCCTCATCTTTGTCGTCTTTGAAGGGTAAAAGAACTTGGCTAAACTTTTTTGAGCCAACTCCTTCCAAATAGTGATGCAATCTGGTGGCAGTGAAGTGAGCCACCTCTTTGCCTTGTCTTGAAGTGAAAATAAAATGAATTCAATCTAACTACATCATTTGAAACTTCGTTATGCTTTAAAGTATCATATTTCTCCAAGAAGTTGGAAATATGAGTATTCGAATCACTATTTGGGATCCCATTGAATTGGATCTTGGTTTGGATCATTTGAATTATGGCCAGCATGATTGCGAAATTGTTAGCTTAAATGGCCAATCTCCTCATGCTTGAAGAAGTGCCATGAATACTTGGGACAAAGTAGTCTAAAAGAGCCCTAGGATTCTCCACTTCTCGGGTTTGATTGATCATGTATTGCTTTGCTTTGGTGTGTCGATGATATGTTCTTTTAATTTGGGATCTAGAGGTAGTAATTTTACACTTTTAGATTGTCTCATATAATTTCAAACCTACACAAAAGTTCTATGTTAAATGAGTGACAATACCAAAACTATGAGCTGCCCCTTGTTTTTTTTTTAATAATATAATATGCCCTAGGATTAAAACTGAAAAAATTAAGATGAAAAAATGTCACTTAAAAGCAAAACATACTCAATACTCGTAACGGTGCTAAAAACTTATTGTGTTCATCTCAAGTACAAGATATCGTAACAAATAACAATGTGATGAATTGAGTATCGTCTTCTAAAGGATTGAATTTATATTAAGTATTAAAATGAACCTTATCTTAATATTATCTAAGCAATCTATTAAATGTGAGAATAACTAAATAACTTATTGTAGGCTCTTATTTTTGCAACTTTTTTCCGAACTATCCCTTCTTTCTTTCCTTTTTTTTTTTGATTTTTAACTACTACAAAAATCGCACTAAAATGAGTTAAATTCAATAAAGAGTTATTATAATATTTTTTATTTTACCTGGGTATTCATATGTATCTTTTAATTTCTTATGCACAATATTCAATAACAATTAANTTATTATTATTTATTTTTCATTTTCTTTTATTATCCAACTGACCCTCGGACGCCAATATAGGCGTGCCTCGGGCGCGAGCCGTTGGTATCAACACTCAGGCGCCTCTTGGGCACGCTTCCAGCACTAGCTCTATAGATCTGAATATTTTTCAAAATTTCACAATATTTAATTAATTATTTCAAACACATTTAATTAAACCAAAACTACAATTAAAATCAAAATAATCCAACTGGCGATTTGGGGTGTTACAGTTTTGCTAGCTATAACGATTGATCCTAGCAATAATTTCAGAATGCCGGAGGAGTTCAACCACTTGCTGGGTTAAGAGGTTGATTGCATATTGCCACTACTAGTACTGGAGGTGATGATGAGGTTTCATATTTAGTGGCTTCATTTTCATTATGATCCAACTTAAGTACAATTTTCTTATGGTTGTTCTGCCACTTCGATACTTGAGGATGATTTTTCTAAGGGGGAGAACAATGCAAAGGATTAAGGTTCTATTTGGTGTTTTTGAGGCAGCATTTTGGAAAGCTATCAATTGGGTATTTCCCAAAAAAACTAGTTGATGTCTTATAGGTTGCTGTGTGTTTCTTTAACTAGTTTCGATTCAAAACTTTTTCCAAAAACATCGCAAAAGTTTTTTTAACGGAAGATATACATTATAGATTTTTTGAAAATCATTTTTCAAAATAAAGAATTTACATCTCCGAAGGCCAAGGAAAAGTAGAATCGAGAGGCCTAGTTTAGTTTTATAGATGCTATTTTTTGCAGGGGCAGAATTGTAATTGCACAATTCACTAGGCTTTTTTTTTATTTTACAATTTCTGTAATACTTTTAAATCCTTTTAGGTACATTTTGTTAGTTAGATGTGTAATAGACTTTAGAACCATTTCTTATATGGGAAGTTGTTCTACAATGAATTTAGGTTTCCTAATTTATATTTCTTGCCTTCCAAGTAAATTGTGTTGCAAGTTAGTTTTGCCTTTTTTAGCGTGTGACGCAATTCTACACCGGTGGGGTGATGCTTCTGAGTACTATTAAGTGTAAATTTAGTAATTATTTTTCTGTTTGAATATTTTTGTCGTATCTTAATACCCCAAACCTTCTTTATTTTCAAATCTGGCTTCTCGCCATCAAACTTTGAGCAATCCTCATCAAAATCCTCTTTCTCCTTGACCCAAGCTGTTTGTCACATCCCTCTCCCTTACTGCCATTTGAAAAACTAAAAATGAAGGCTTTGGATGAAATATTGGCGACTACCTTCTTTATAACTATTTGGCTGCACAAATGTGTTTGTGACTTCCTGTACTCCCTGATGAAGGTGGCCAATCTCCAATTCTCTTTGGAAAGAATCCTGAAGCAGAAAAGGTCATTATGTCTGGGATGATGAGAAATTCTTTTGAGAAACAACTTTGGTTGTATTAAGTGGTGCATTTAGGAAGATAGAAGTTTCTTAGGCCAAAAGAATCCTCTTTCTTAGACCAAACAATTTCATTTGTTTGTTATAGGTGATACTAGCAAATCCTGTGCAGATTGAAAGATGAAAAGTTGAGACAAAGGTCCTGCTGTGCAGAATGATGGATGGATGGTTGAATCTCTTTGTGGTCCCTTTCCATTTGCTCTGTTTTTCTCAAGATTTCTGACAATTTCTTAACAACTTTCTAGTTAACACTGCAGATCATGTTGATTTGGGGGTTCCTTCTTTCAAGCAGGCTGTAAAAAATAAATGGCTTTATGGAGCAGTCCTTATATAACTTTAGTATTGCTGTAATTTGGCTACCAACTTTGTGAACTCTCCTATTGAATGAAGAAATATGTTTTTATTGCTTGCAGGTTCTGGGTGCATATATTAATGGCCTATGTTTTCACATTTTGGACATATTATATGCTTTACAATGAGTATAAGATCATAACAACTATGAGGTTGCGATTTCTTGCTTCTGTAGATCGTCGACCTGATCAGTTCACTGTAAGTCATTTGAAGAATTGTTCTTTCTTAGTGCTCAGACTTGTAATTTCTTAAAACTAGTCATATGATTTATTATGGTAATACAAATGATTTTTTTGGGAAAAAAATGATTCGTAGATTTTGACATAGCCATTGATTTCTGGAGTTGACCTTTTGTACAACTGTCTACCCATGCTTGGGTGAACATTGGGTCTTGAAATCTTAAACCCACTCACCTCAAGAAACTCCCGAGGTGAGAAGGGCCTCTAGGGATTTACTTGAGGATCACCCTTCAACGATCGAGTCGGAAACCTACTCAAATAGGATAAGGTGAATGTGGGAGAGAATTAGGGAAGAAATGTTGAGCATGGGATTTGTTGAGTTGGTCAGTCAGTGTGGGAGGAAATAGGGCCATAACTATCTATGTAATCCATGAAAGGAACGAATGATTGGCTGACTAGGGCCATTGCACTGTATTCCCCTACGGTAGTGAGCAAGGTGGTTGTCAGAAATCAGTCATTGGCTATAGGTGTTGGGTGTTAGAAACCAAGCCAAACCATGCAAATTTTTATATAATTTTTCTAGCAACATTGTACTTTTCTAAAAATAGGTGAAATTAGTTTGATTTTTGACTTAGTAAAAAAATTAGATACCTCGTCAGAGTTGGGGCATTTTAGTGTATTCTAACAGCAAAGGTTAAAAGGCTCAAAACGTCTTATATGGGGGAACTAATTCAACAAACTTTTTTTGTATCTAATTGGTTGCTTCTTGTTATTGATAGCTAACTCCCATGCTTTTATTTTTTTACTTTCCAAACTCCACCCCTTCTTCATGTAACTTTGCCTTTTACCTTTGGAGAAACTGCCATGTCAGTACTCTTTCTTTTTTCCATTTTGGCCGCTATTACAGCCATCCTCTTTTTGAGGATATGATATGTCTTTCCTTCTTGGAAAGCAGTCCAGCTATCCAAAGATCTTCTGGCTATCATTGTGATGTTCGTGCCTGACCATTGAACTGGATGGCCTTTATTTGGCCATCCTAGGGTGATTCTAGGAACTCGGTCCTTTCTTTTAGGGATATGGCTGAGATGGCCTAGAGACGGATGACTGGATCTAGCACCTGGATGGCTTATTGTGAAGCTTAGCTGACTTGGTTTGGAAATTGACGAATCTGGAGGTAATCGATCTTGGTCTAGAAACTCAGCCTATCTAGATCTCGTCTGGTCTGGTCTGTAGCTCGATTGACCTGGTCTTAAACTCATCTGATATAGAGCACGTCCAATTTTATTTGGAGCTCTGCCTCTTTTCCTGCCATCTTGCCTATTTGGGCTAGAACTCAACCAATCTAGTTCAGAGTTTTGCCAATCCATAGCCCTGACTTGCTCCTGGTTAGATTTTTGGTGGACCCCTTTCGTTTGGACTGATCTCATTCTATAATTCTTTGGAGAGTTAATCCTATGGTGAACATGAAATAGTGATGATGTTTATTTTCGGATTGATCATATTTGAATCATGCATACCTAAATTAAATAATCTCTCTATCTATATATAATATTACTGCCTAATTTTACAACATTAATAAACCAAACAAACAATAGGCCAATACATTTAGTTCACTTGATTTTGACATGTAAAAGTGCTTCTTGTTGGATCTAAGGGGTCCTTAGTGCCAACATGAGTCCTGCAAAGAAGGTATGTGCAGATTAGTTGATTTCCCTTGAATATAAACTCTTGCTCATTTGCACCGTAATGATTTGGATTCCTTTTCAGGTGCTTGTGACAAATGTTCCTCCTGATCCAGATGAGTCAGTTAGTGAGCACGTTGAGCACTTCTTTTGTGTGAATCATCCTGATCATTATCTCTTACATCAGGTTAGTAGTTGATGTTTTCTATTAAAGAAGTAGAATAGATAACAGTTGGGTACAACAAAAAATTGTTGCGTCTTGCTGATGTTGGGATTAGACTGGTGGATGGTAAACAAAACGCATTAATGTTGTTGTTTGCATTATATTTATGCGGTAATATAGCTTTTTCAAACTTGTAGGTTGTGTACAATGCAAACCAACTTGCGAAGTTGGTTGATAAGAAGAAGAACTTACAAAACTGGCTTACATATTATGAGAATAAATATGAGAGAAGTCATGTGAAAAGGCCAACTACTAAGGTATTTCATCAACTCATACTATGTTATGGTAGTTATTAGTATTTTTTACATAAATATCCATAGTCACATCGCTCACTCAAATCATTAAATTTATCCATTGGATTGATTTTTTTAAATTGCCATTATGAATGAAATTCAAGCACATTACCCTCATTTACCTTCCATGTAGGCAGGATTTTGTGGTCTTTGGGGAGCTCGGGTGGATGCAATCGACTATTATGCGATGGAGATTGAGAAATTAAATGAAAAAGTATGTCTCACTTCTCATTTTCGATGCTACATGTCATAAGTAATGTGTCTAACTTATTTCATTTTTATTTTATGAAAGAGTTTAGAATGATTTTTGTCACTGTGCTATTGATGATAGATAAAGTAGAAAACTTATTGGGGGTGGAAATTTTAGATTGATTTTAACTGAAATTCGGACATAGAAAAATCTAGTGGCTATTGAGAAAGAAAATATCAGCAAGTAAAGGCCTTTTGTTGCAATATTGATGAAAATATCAATATCAGTATCAATTATAACTATATAAGTATTGGATAATATGTAGCTGTGCCAAATATATAGGAAATTTTTTTTTTTGAGTTGTAAGTTGATCGGGTCATATTAGTCGATATTTTAAATATTAGGCATTAATATTACGATATTATCACGATATTAGAAAATATTGGTATCAGAGGAGCCGTAATATACATCGGCCGATATTTACATCTTGAAAATCTTTATGGTTGCTGCTTCATTTTTTTCTTCTTTTGAGTTAGCGTATTGTCATGCCTCTTTGGGAAGATTTTAAGGAAATCTCATTTTTTTGTTTTTTTATGGGGGTGGGGGGGGGGGTTGGGGCAGTAGCACTATCTTTAAGGACATCTAAGTGGATATCATTTCTAACACTAATATTCTCTAATAACAAGCTACTGCTTCCTAGCTTCATCGAGAGTGCCAAAGTTAAAGAATGCAATGGTCATAAGTCGTAACTATTTGAAATGCCAAACTAACAATAAGTAACCTTTTTTTGGGGTGTGTTGGGGTGGTAGCAAATACATTCCTGGTGGATTGATGTCATAGGTGTTGTTGGATGCTGGTCTGCTTAAAGCCATAGCTTTAAGGACATCTAAGAGGATGTCATTTCTAACACTAATATTCTGTAATAACAAGCTACAGCTACCTAGTTTCATTGAGAGTGCAAAAGTTGAAGAATGCAATGGTCATAACTCGTAACTGTTTGAAATGCCAAACTAACAATAACTAACTTTTTTTTTCCTGTTATCAGAAGAATCTCATGATAACAAGTTCTTTACTATTTCTTCTTAATAAATAATTGCAATGTTATACAGGAAGCTGCAGAAAGAAAAAGAGTTCTGAATGATCCAAAGGCTGTATTACCTGCAGCATTTGTTTCATTCAAAAGTCGATGGGGAGCAGCAGTTTGTGCTCAAACTCAGCAAACAAGTAATCCTACAATATGGTTAACAGAATGGGCTCCTGAACCACGTGATGTATATTGGGATAATCTTGCAATACCATATGTTGAACTCAGTGTCCGGAGGTTACTTATGGCTGTGGCCTTTTTCTTCCTCACATTCTTTTTCATGGTCCCAATAGCCATTGTTCAATCACTAGCCAACATTGATGGGATTCAGAAGACTTTCCCTTTCCTGAAGTCTTTAATGAAAATGTGAGTTTTTTGGATGTTTACCTTCTAATGTAATGCTTTTGGTTTGTCCTCTTATTATGTTTCCATCTCGGAAGTTGCAAACCTGTCTCAGTGCTTATATTGGATAACAATTCACTGATTCTCAAACAAATTGTTTGGTTGGAGTAATTTTTTGTTCCTTTTCAACCTGATTTCAAGAGTTGATACAATGTTTGGTTACATTTTTAGTGGTAATGTATAATGCCGTGGTAATAAATAATACTACTTTGTTGGGTAAACCTAAAACCACCTCTTCCCTTGGTTTTGTTTATTTCCATTTCTAGGGAATAAATCATCCCGCCCATTTTAAGAAGTTTCCCACTTTTTCCTTCATGTCCCCTCATTTTTCCAAACTTCTCTCTTCCTTCTTTTACTTTTCCGCTCCAAAAGTTTCACCTCCTTTGTCCCACTTCTCTGTTGCCTTCTTTCTCCATAATCATTATATTCTCCTTAAAAAAAAAAAAATTCATATGCCAAACATTATGAAAATATGGTACTTAAATATGAAAAAAAAACATATATATCCTTAAATAGAAATATCAGTTCAAATTTGACATATATATTTGCTTAAATACCTTCAAAATATTTTGTTTTACATAGGAAATATGAAAACATAAATCAATTTACAAGTAAAGGGCAATCAAGTTAATTTACATATATTCCTTATTTATTCCCATCTTTATTTATCCTACCAAACAAAGGAATAAAGTGGGAATATTTATTTGTTTCTACTAACTAAATAAAAGATTATATATTTGAACTGTATACTACCTGATTCCACTCTGGGTATTGTTTATTCCATTTCCACTATATTTCTTTTAATCCAACCAAACAAACCGTAAAATACAAAATTTGGTTATGGTAGGGAGATCAGTATGTACAAGCTTGTCAAGTATAATATGAAATAGGATCTGCTACTTACTTGCCACACATATTGGTCAACAGGAAGAAGACTACTGCCAAGGGATTGGAAATGTGCAAAATTTGTGTGCTTGTGTGTCTGTCAAGTATAGTATGATCTAGGATCTGCTGGTTACTTTCCAAACATATTGGCCAATCAGAAGAAGATACTGCCAAGGGATTGGAAGGGTGTGAATTTTTTGTTTTTAGTTTTTTGTTTGCATGTGCATGTACACATGCATTGAATACTTGTGTTTCCTGGCCCTGACATCAAATCTTTTAAAGTGCTAATTCTGATAGTAATATTACAGCTATTTGACGAGGTTAACAGACAGGATAAACATCACTAGAGATAATGCATGAGTGTAAATATGCTTACCACCTTTCTTCTTCTTGTTTAAGTTGTGGGGAATCCAACTACTGTTATCCATATATATGAAGTTTCTGAGAGGAGTATTACAGATGCTTAAATTGATTAACCTGCAGAATCAATGCCTGAAAACCATGAGCAAGAGTGCTTCTTAAATCATACATCATTAAACTATTATTATCTTTGTTGCTGTAGTACTAAAGTCCCTGATTGATCTCTTCTACCATATCTAGTTTTTTTTTTTCTAATTGAGCTAGTCTTGGTCCATAATCTTTGTTTAAACCATCATTGCCTTAGCAGACTAGATTTGAATGCCAATAGTTGTCACCAGTTTTTCTGTGGATAATGAGATAGGAAGCACAAATACCTCCTGTAGGGTGGCTTATCGGTGTCGGATGTGTATTTAATAACGATATGTTTTAGACACTCGCATTTATGATAGACATGTCACCAGCATGTTTTTTTTTTTTATAATTTTTTTGTTACTTAGAGGATGAGATTTGGTGCAACATCAAGTTGCTTCATTGTGACATGAATGTCACAAGTTCAAACTATGGAAGTAGGAATCTTCAATATAGGAGTGTGGTTGCATATATTCACCCCTCCTAGGCCACTTTTTTTTGGGTTATTCCGGACATGCTAAGAGGTTTGGACGTGTCTTCATATTGCAAATCACAAGTTCGCTACAAGATGTTTATAAGTTTGCAGCTTTTGCAAATGTATTTACACATTCAAGTAGACCAAATTGAAGGGGGGAAAACAAACCAAAGTAAAATGAACATTCTAGAGACCAGGCTGGCCAGATTTTGCACAAATCTTGTGAAGGAAGAGGTGCCAAAACCCCGAGTTTGTTAGTTCAAAAAAGGTCTAATAATTTTTCGCTGATCTTCGATGAATTCAGGGCTTCTACAAGGGAAATAACACTAATTGGAGACAAATATTTCAGAACTATGCTAATCAGATTTTGTAGAATTTTTATGAAGAACGAGATTACAAAACCACAAGTTTGTGATTTCAGACAAAGGTTGAATATTTTGTCACAAGTCTTCGATGAATCTCAGGCTTCTACTAGGGAAATAATGAAAGAGGGTGAGAAAGAGTGCTGAAATCTCTTCCTGTGGTCATCTTGTGTGATAATAGATATGGATAATCCCAATGCTTTGGTGTTTATAAACTCTGTTGACGCGTTGGGCGGTTGTGGATGATACATAAGTTATATTTCTTTGGCCATTGCTCGTCTGCAGAATTCATATTTTAAGTCTTATTGAAGCATTGTAAAAATATCTAGCATGTATTACAAAGGTATCAACAATTGTTGCTTTTTGCATCGATGTGCTTATGCTTTACATTTTGTAAAACATCGTCATTTTGTATTTAAAAAGTTAACATAGCTCTCAAATCACTTTTTGAGCTAGTGTTTGTGCTTACTTAACTGGAAGTGATTGTTCCAGGAAGTTTGTGAAGTCTTTCATTCAAGGAGTTCTTCCTGGACTTATACTAAAGATATTTCTCATCCTGGTCCCAATGATTTTGATGACCATGTCAAAGATTGAGGGCTTCCTATCATTCTCATCGTTGGAGAGGAGATCTGCTGGGAAATATCATTTGTTTATACTTGTTAATGTGTTTCTTGGAAGCATTATTACTGGAACAGCATTTCAACAGCTCCATAAATTTTTACATCAGTCTGCAACCGAGTATGTTACTTTGACTTATGCAATTAAAGATTATTGAAATTTGAATGATTTTCTATTTGGTTATTTTCCAGAAAAATGGTACATGTTAGTAAGGTTTTGAATTAGATGACCGAGTGTACATTTATTCCCTGATATCATTGGAGCCTTAATATCAGACACTATTTTTTCTTTCATACAAAAAAAAAAAACTCTCTACATACATGTGCTATACTTATTCATGCATGCATGGTGTATATATGAAAGGAGTGTTTTTCTCTTTTAATTATTTAAGTGTATACTACTATTGTATACAATGAGTATTAAAAGTATTAAAAGAAGATATTGAAGATATATGGGAATCTTCTTTAATATCCTTCAATTGGGTAAGGAGGGAAATTATCTCCAGTACAATCTGGAAGAGGAAGTAGAGAATAATACATGATGTTTCCTATTAATATCCAAATCAAATTATATTAGTAAATAACTAAATATCCTCAAAATATTTTAAAATATTTTGATTATCCAATGAATTTCTCAACCATTCATGGGATATCTCAACAATTCCTGTCAAGGTGGTGAGTGGATATCTTCCATTCCCAGCTTGCCGCTGAGCTCTTGGAAGTCTGGAGTACTTCAACCTTGCGTAAGTACATTTGCTAGTTATTTGCTTGAAGGCATTTGTGGACTATTGATGACACCATTGTCGAGCTTTTCCTTGATAAAATGTTTGTCCACATTGATATGTTTGGTTCAATCTTGTTGTGCAAGATTGTGAGCAATGTTGATGGCCAATTTGTTATAACAATAGAGTCTCATTGGTCCCTTAATCCTTATTCTCATTTCATTAAAGATGATTTTTAGCTACAATAATTCACATATTCCTTGTGTCATAGCTTTAAATTTGGGCTCTCCACCGGCTTCATTTTACTCTTCTAAGTAACTAGGTTTCTTCCCAAAAATGTATAGTAGTCAGAGATAAATTTCCTGTGTAATAAGAAATCTACATAGTCTATATTAGTAAATTCCTTCAATTGTAGTCGTAATCCTTAACCTTTCTAGACTAAAATTTCCTTTCTTGAAGTTGACTTCAAATATTGTGAAGTCTTTTGGATGACTTGCAGGTGTCTTTCCTTTGGCTCATGCATGAATTGGTTCACTACACTCACCACATGTGTAATATCCAGTCAAATATGTGAGAGATAGATTAACCTCCCTACAAGTTGTTGATATATTCCTCTGTCAATTTGCAAATCTTTAGCCTATTCTCCCACTCTTTTGTTTGGATCAATCAAGGTACTTGATGCCTTGCTACTAAGTTTCTGGTTTCTTTCAAGAAATCAAATACATACTTTCTTTGTGATACAAAGATTTCTTCTTTTGAGTAGGCTGTGGGCTATGTCAATTCCCAAAAGGCATTTAATCTGTCGAGCTTCTTAATTTTCTATTGAATGCTTAATAAAAATGGTTACCTTTCGTGTTGTATAGTTAATAAAAATGTATGATCTTTAGTTGGAATGCTATTGATACAACATTGTAAAATCTTTAGTACTTCGTGGTGGAATTGGTATATTGGGCGTATTAATTTTGTGCAGATAACATTTCAACTTCAACAAAGATGTTAACTGTATTCAGGGGCTATGTTTTCCTTGTAGGATTCCAAAAACAGTTGGAGTGTCAATCCCAATGAAAGCCACTTTCTTCATAACATACATAATGGTCGATGGTTGGGCTGGAATTGCTGCAGAGATCCTCAGATTGGTTCCTTTGGTTTTGTTCCATCTAAGGAATGCATTCCTAGTTAAAACAGAGCAAGACAGAGAGGAGGCAATGGATCCTGGTTTTCTGGACTTTGCTACATATGAGCCTCGCATACAACTATACTTCTTGCTTGGACTTGTTTATTGTGTCATCACACCTGTACTTCTTCCTTTTATCATTGTCTTCTTCGCCTTTGCTTATGTGATTTTTCGTCATCAGGTATGATGTTCTTCGCCATTGTTTGAACTTCTATATAGAAGTGCATGCACGCATGTATTTGAAATTTTGAATCATTGTTGCAAAGAAGCTATAACAACTCAAGTGGAAGAGCTGGGATGTGGTGTGGAATGGTAGATCTTTGACTGTATATTTGAGTTCCTTTTTTACTTGCAACTATTTTCTAAGGCTTACTCCCCAAATGACTAATAGGAAACAAAAATTACCTTGATTTTTAAATTTGAATTATCCATTAGGTTCTCAACGCATTCAATCAACATGCACACTTGAAAAAAAAATGTGACTTGTGCATGTCGAGAGAATGTGAAAGTACAAATAATTAAATATTCGATAAATTTAAAATGTGTTGGGGCCACTAATCATCAAAATTAATACTTTGAGCATAAGATAAAATACACTATTTTGATAAAGGGGGAAACTCCACATGCAAAAACTTCTTGGTTATATGAGTCACCTAAAAGAAATCTCCATATAAGACAAAAAGTCAACTTATATGTGGTGACAGTATAGCTGACTTACTCTTAGACACTAAGCCCTACTGAAAATTTTTTTGGGTTAGTCTTCCAAGCCATAGACCCCGTATCTCTGGTGTTCTTATAGCTGGACCTTCCCTTCCTTCATTGGAACTCTAGTTTCCTTGCCGTGGTTCATAGGATGAAGGTTTTGGTGATGTTGGCTTGAGAGAAACCTTTGCTCTTGAAGATCAACACAAAAGCAGGAGGGGTTTATCTCAAAAGGATCACAAGATAGGAGATTATCTCTAGCAATTTGTTCTGAGGACTCTCTCTCTCTCTAATGTCTCTCCACTCTCCTCACTGTTCACATCTTCACCACATAGGAAAGGGGAAGAGAGGGTGTATATATAGGCAAACCAGAAAACAGGCTTTCAGAAATCTTGTTGAGTTTGGAGTTGCTAGAGCACTGATCTCATGCAATCTCTTTCCCCTTTAACTTTTTACATGCTGCTCAAGTGCTGTTCCTGCATTGCCATGTGCCGCTTCAGTGTTCACAAACGCTGCTCAAGCCTACATCTTGCGTGTATCTCGTGGCTTGCAGAACATCACCCCGCAAAGATTAAAATTGTGACCTGATCATGGAATTTGCCAATTCTAAGGGCCTAGCAACACTTTTGTTCCTTTTTCCGGTTTCTCTCTTTATTATTGTTAAATTGTCTTGTTGATGGAATTCAGATCTGGTTTCCTACTCTTTGTATTGGCATCTACTTGATTTATATTTCCTAAAGCCAATCCTGTAACAGTTCAGTTAAATCAGGATTCTTTAGCGTTGAATATTAGAGTAACATAACATCTGCTTGCAACTCACATCACAAAACTTATGGTGATGATTTGGTAGTACGCTTGACTGCCTATGGAATTCATGTTCATTTGTGTATGATATGGATAACAACCTTTTTGTCAGTGTAAATTTATCCATTTTTACTGTTCTTTAAAGCAAGTATTTCTCCTGCAAATTACATATCCTAGGAGTGTATTATGCTCTACATTTTGTTCCATGACTGTTCTTTTAAATAACATGCCCTAATTTATCTGAAGAGTTTAAACATTGGAGCTGAGGGAAAAAAATCGGTGGGCTGAAAGAGGAAGAGAGAGTGAGAGAATATATTTCTGTGGTAATCTGTATGTGTATTGCTTATTTGTACTTAACATGTTCATGATGCCTTTCATTAGTGTACCTACAAGTAATCATTAGCAGAATCGTAGAAATAGATTTTTGGGAAATCAAGCAGTAGCTTGGATGGAAATTAAAGAAAATTTTATGTTGCCAACAAAAAACACCTGGTGTAATTCCATCAACTTGATAAATTTGACAATGCTGGTGGCTAGTTATTGCTTCTGAATGTGATAATCTTGGAATATCTGGTTCGAAGCTTATCAGAGGTAAGTAAATATGTTGAAACAGATACAACACACCTTTTGGGCCCAATAATCTTGAAAAGTGCAAACGGGAAGTTGAAATCTTTTTCTCAGCATTATTATGATAAATGCAAAAAAGAAACCGTTGTCTCATCTATGTGTGTTTGCTACATTTTCCACTCTCAAAATGATTCCTTTTCATTTGTTTTGAGGAGATGGTAGATTCATAGCCTTGTGCATGCACTAATTCATCATTTTTATCTTGATCGGTGAGATTTTCCTACCTGATACTCTAAGATCATTCCAGTGACATAATATCAGGTGGGAAAACAAGGTACCAGATCTGACTGTTCGTCCATACTCTACTCTCATGGAGAATTATTTTGAGCCACAATTTATGACTGCCTATGGCATAATATGCAAAGACCACCATCTTCATCATCGCCAAGGCATCACCAAATCCACACAACAATTTCAGTAGCACCCCAGTGAAATAATTCACCCAATCAAATTTGAAGATTGTTGGATTCAAATTGCTAACATCCAGTTGATTCAAATTTAAATTGCTAACATCCAGATAGTAAAACAAATAAATAAAGATATTAAAATCTAAGGAGACACGGGCCACATTTCTGTCAAGCAAAACTTCCTCACCAAGGATAGGATATTCATGGACCTCAAAGAAGTTCTTCTGACTATCCCCTGCGCTGGCTAAAAGGCTCCACAAGAGTTCCCTTCACTCTAAGCACATGTTTCATCCTATAGTTTCAGTCTTTATTGAGGATATTCCGAATATCAGCAATGATGAACCCAGGTAGATGGTTTCTGACATCATATTCAGCAGACCGAACTAAGTGCAGAGTCTCCACGGTGTCTGAGTCCCATGCTAGCAGTAAGCCTTGTCTTATAACTGTAAGTTCTGCAAACATTCATAACCCACTGGACTGAGGAATAGAAGCTCAGATCTGCTGCCCACTTAAGTTTCTGAAAATCCCGCTGCCTGCTTTGTCAGCATCACCCATTGAACTACCATCAACATTAGTTCTCTGAGTCGAGTCTTTAGGAGATATCCACCTAACTAGTGAAGGTTTCCTTGTGTCGTGATTGGATCAAAAATAAAACCAGCTTGATGTACCTGTTGTCCCTCTTATCAAAAGTCTCTTTGGCAAGAGACCAAGGCTTAATGTGCTTAAAATTATAGCCGCATTTTTGTGATTTCAAATACGTCGGCAGATTGACATGAAAGCAGCAGGCCCTTGCCTAATCCAAATGTGTCATCCTGTGCATTAGACATTCTTTTTGAGTGCCACAGCTGGAAAATACTTGAGCCCATCATGGGGATCAAAGCTAATAGCCTGCATCATATCCTTAATGTGCCTCTTAACAGGCAATTTGGAGAGACTGTGGTTTAATTCACTTGATATATAAGAAGTGCATCTTCCTAATCTACCATCAAATCAACATGAAACAGCTCACCGTTTCGTCATCCAAATATGTCAACCCATGCATTAGATTTTTCCTTTTGATCCAGACATGAAAAACAATGTCATAAAATAGCTGAGGCAGTTGTGGGTATCAAATTCACACCAAAGTTTGTGTGCATAAGAACCTCGAAGTGCTCCAATGTGTCAACCCCAAAATCACATGTTCAGCAATTGCTGAGCACAAAGATTCCTTCTCAGTTTATTGCAGTTTATGAGCAGCCTATCACAAAGGAGCAGCCAAATGAGAGTCTTCACCTTCTTAGGGACATTAACTTACCAGAATATTTTCCATGACAGAGCAACGGGATTACTCTGGGCCCCCATGCCCATGGAAAGAGCTTTGGCGAGCAAGATGTATATATAAATCTATGAAAGCTCTTAACCCAAATAATGGCAAAAGTTTGATCTTACTAAAAAATCTCAACGAGATTATGGGTTTGGAAATGCCAGGCTTTCATCTTTTATGAACCCTGATTTTTTGATTAGCGGAGTATAATTTAGTGTTGATGGATGTATATTGTCAGGGTATTTGCTAAACCTAAAAATATCCACTAAAGGATCAAACCACACTGAGACATTTGCCCCAATCTAATAATAAATTTGTAGCCATCATTAATCCACTTCCTGCTTTGTCTAATGGCTCACTGGGTTGAGGATAGCCTTTGTCATGAGATGGGGCACTACTATCTAACCCTGGATTATGACACTTAAAAACTATTCATAATAAAATCAATGATACAATCCAGTACCCATCACACAGCACTACAAGATTCCTTGACCAATCATCCCAAGATAAACAAAATTATTACCCACCATGTTTTTGCTAATGCTGTAACAAAAATCACAAGGTCCATCATATATTCTCTATTCCATAAAAAAATCACAAGGTCCATGGTATATTGTACATCCCATAAATGTTACAAATATAAAAAAAAGTCTTCCGATCAAGTAAATTTATATGAAGTTCCACCAAAGAATAGTAAGAGTTCTTCAAATAACCTTTACTGCAATTGTTACTAAAAATTTGAAAATGGAGAGAGGATATAAGGGCAAGCCAAAAGCTCAACAAATATATATTTATAGGCCAAGGGTCAGGATGACAATACAAACCACATGATATGAATGAAAAAGATTCAAACTTAATATGACAATACCAGAATCTCAACATATTCCAATCAAGATTAGGTTTCAACAAACTACAACAGAAAATAAAATATCCATGTTTCCAACCCTCGATAGTTCATACCAAAAATATGTAATAACTTGAATGGATACATAACGATCCTTGCAATACATAGGAACATATTAGACTTTCTACAACGTAGACTATCTTGTTGATCGCTGACTTTCATATTCCCAGATTCACTAATGTCTTCACACATCATCTTTAGTCATCTATGCCAACAACAATATACAAAGAACAAAAAAAGCGCATAGGAACGAGTCCAATGACACTACCACATGTCTAAAGAATGACAAAAGTATGAAAATTTAATGACCACACAACGTGCCCAAACATATGATCAACGACATAAGAGTTCAACAAAAAGAAAGAATTAACATGGAAAATGATCCTACCTCATTCTAAAACTCACAGGTCTTTCAAGTTAAACTCCTATATCCATACCTTAACATCAAATGAGCACAAAGGTGCTACTATATCATAAAATTAGTGACACATCCACTTAGTTAGCAATACATAATCAATATTTGATTTATCATTAATTACAACAGTTACCATAATTATGACTACAAATTAATGGTTCACTCTTTAGAATACCATAGTTAGCTAAACAGCTAACCTTATTGGTATCTTACCAGCATCTCCAACTTATTAATAAATGTATAGAATGTCATTTAATAAATTCTACGGTTATCTTGATATTTCCAAGAAGCAGTATGTATATTTATCATACCACAACAAATATGCCACAAGTAAATGACATACTACGATATTTAACTTTCAATCTCTTAGTTGACCTAATATTCAATATTGGTAATCATTTTGACCATATTAAGACATAAGTTATGCCATAACAGTATCTTATTACCTTAATAACAATATATACTTCAAAATAATGAACTTAACCTTTTCCCAAATTTTGTCATGCTTTATACCATAATTCAGTAATGATCACCTATAATACTCCCACGGCTAGCATCCAACTTGAGAGGCCAAAATCCAATTTTGTCATGCTTTCATGCTAATTTACCTCCAACAGCAAGGCTGCAACTTGTTCAAGAACCCATCATTCCATGTAACAATAATTTAGCAACCACCATACATTCTAATCACATGCTGACATACCACAAACAATATCATTAAGTATAAGGAGCTATCAACATAAGAACGACAACAAGAATTTCAAGAGATAAAAAATCAACGCTGATGCACATCAATTTACTCACAAATCAATAAGGAAAGTTATGAAATATATTAGCAACACAAGGAAAGGTCTTAGGATGTACATACCCGCAAATTCTCCGTAAAAGTTTGCGTGAATCTCATATTGGGGTTTTTGCTTGTGATTCACTGTAGCTCTTCATTTCTCATGTTTGAGCAAGAAATAAGCTACCATCCATCGAACTCCTTCAACACCAAACAATGCTCAAGCAAAAAATCTACCGAAATTCAAGCAAATGCTTTCCGATACCCGAGCTCCAGTATATCTCAGCTGCAAATAACAACACGCAACACTGATTTCATCACATGGAACACTATCAATCGATCAATCTCCTCTGTAATTCAAAATGCAATACCAATAAACAAAGTTTTCCTTACAGCCACATGCCAATCTATCTCCAACAATAATACACAAAATTTCCTTGAAATCTATCATGAATTGGACATACGATCAAAATACCCAAGGGTTGGAATTGAGGAAGTGTAAATAAGGATTTTCTTATAAAATCTGGACAAGATTGTTAACTTACCAGCCTTCCTTTTCTTCTTCCTTCTACTTTCTTCTTTCTCCCTTTTCTTCTATTCTCTTCTTCTCCTTTATATTTGAGCTCTCGGCTGTGAGCTGAAAAATGAAGTCCAAAATTTCATTTGGAGCTCTAATATAGTTCTTCTCCAGCCACTTACTCCTTGCACGTGTTAGACTCCCCCTTATTCCCAGAGGAATAAATATTCATCCATTTAGTTACAATTTAATCGGGAATAAATATTCCTGTGAAAATAGTTGTTCCCTCCTATTTATTATTATTATTACTATTATATTATTATTATTATTATTACTATTCCCACCTTATTCCATTCTAGCAGCTAAACGTACCATAAGGGTTAAAAGGGAAGGACCGTAACAAATTTCAGATAATAGGTTGCCAGAGTTGCCATTTGACAAATCCTAAAGAACAACTTGGAATTATGCCTAGTGTTAAAATGGAATTTTCCCAAAAATGGAACCTTAAAATAAAAAGATGGTCTAGTACATGAGGTTTTCTGCAATGTAGATGTTGAAGGGGCCGTATCGTAATTCCTGCTTTGTAGAGATGTTATTTATCTTATTTGAACCCATAACCTTTGAGTCACAAGTTGCGCTAGGACTCGTCCTAAAAAATAAAGCTTAAGATACCTATATAAAATTTAAGTTGAACTGAAGGTGATGGGTTTTTGAGTGAAGACATTTCTTTGGGTACTAGTATGCAATCTCCTTTGGAGCTTTGTGCATTTATTTGTTGGTTTGCAATATTTATTTAATTCGTAGCTGCTCAGTTCTTTTAAATTGTTAATGGAAGGGAAAAGCCAGTGTTGGGTTTTCAATTATTATTTTAAGCTTTGGAAAGAATAGTTCCCTGGCATGGTGTGATGACCCTCTTTAAATCAAGGTTTCGAATCATAGGGAGTTATGAGATTTGAATACAAAAGTGTACATCTTCACTTTATAGACTTCTTGTAGGAGCGTGTGTATTGGGGAGTAAGCTGTCCTAGCCTGACCTAGTACCTTAAGCTTGTAGGATTTAGTGGTTCCTTGATATTAATCATCTATATGTTATGTTTAGCAATAGCTTCTCTTCTAAAACTGTGGCGGAGGCTTGGTTTATTTGCAAGCAATAGATTTGTAAACCTCAACCTCCCAGAAAAAGACAGAAAACAAAGAGCCTGTTTCTTTCTTCCATCTAAGAACTTACGATCCCTGTTTAGAATGTAATCTTTAATGCACATATTAACTGTTTTTGGACTTTTTGCCCTATTAGTGGTACTTGGAAAGTATCAAAGACTCATTATGTCTTGTTTCTTGTCTGAAGATCATCAATGTTTATGATCGGAAATACGAGAGTGCGGCAGCCTTTTGGCCAGGTGTACATCAGCGTGTTATCATTGCTCTCATAATATCACACCTTTTGTTGCTGGGATTGCTGAGCACCAAAAATCTGGAGAGATCAACCCCATTGCTCATTGCACTTCCTATATTGACAATATGGTTCCACCTTTTTTGCAAGGGGCGTTTTGAATCAGCATTTGTAAGATTTCCATTACAGGTTAGTCACCTTGCTGCAATCACCTGCTGTTTTTTGTTTGGTTCCCTAGGTGGCATTATTTTTCCTTTGGATTGTTATCAGCAAACATACCACAACTATTCTCAACTTGTTAGTTTTCTCATATTATATCATCGAATTTTATTTTAGTGCCCACTTCATTCTATTTCAAAAAATTTAAATCGAATTAATTCTATTTTGAGTCGTATATTATTACACTTATGATGCCAAAAAAATTTAGAAGAGAAATGTTTACATGAATGTTAATCTTAAGAGTTTTTCTTTTAACATGATTTGGGCAAAATATTATGCATTAAATAGAATTGGTGGGAAAATAAAAGTTGAGCAGGAAAATGTGAATTTGGGAATATTTTGTTAATTTTTGGAATTGTTATCTAGTAATGTGTTTCTGTACTCATATATCACTAAATTGACTGCCTAACTAAGCAATTCAACATCAACATCGGGGCATCATATTCTGCAAAGTATAAGATGTTGGGTTGGAAAAGTCACTTGGCATCATTCCAAAACCTGAGATAGAGAATTGCACCCTTTACAGTATGAAAGAGGGCTATCCTCTCCATTCTGTAGCTGATCCGCCTTCCAATAGGACCCAAAACAGAGAATCTTGTGACAGAACATCCATGGAGGCGGTGGCAAAGGACATTTTCCAGCTTCCATGTTTGCTGGATCAAAATGTTGAATGCATTTAGTGAAACGTATTGCAGGATGCAATGATGAAGGACACGTTGGAGCGGGCAACCGAACCTTATCTGAACTTGAGAGTTTATCTCCAGGATGCTTATGGGCATCCGATTTTTAACAGCGGTGTCATGAACTTACCACAGGTCATTGATGAGGAAGAGAATGCCCCACTTGTTAAAACAAGGAGGTCTTCCCAGAAAAATAGCGCTGCTACATCTGCTGCTAGCTCTGAGGCTATGGTATGATATTGTAGAGGTAAAAATCAATATATTGATGTTGGTGATGATTTTCTTTTCCCCACTTTTGCACATGCACAGCATAGTGATGTTAGTATAAGCTTTTTTGTTTTTTTTTTTAATGAAATAATTCAGATTCATCCTGCTCATGAGATCTTCTGTCTGTATGAAAACAAGCAATGGTGAAAATTTTCGTTGTATTACTGTTATATTCTTGGTATAGTATATAATAAAAATATCAATGAGAATTCAGTATGTTAAATTATCTTGAACTCTTCTCTTTGTCTTGCAAATTTATGATAAATCTTTAAAATACTTGCAAATCTATTATTGTCATTAGTTGTCGTTCAAGACACTTCAAACTGAACAATATTGACAGATTAATGTAAATTTATAAAAACCCCATCATGAGCTACGCCAACCATTCCATCTCCTCCTCCCTCTAATCATTGCCCCTCTTTACCTTTTCCTCCACTATCACCGCCGCTGCCATATCTATCTGGTGCCGCCTTTCTTCGTCACCTTCCCGTGCTTCCTCCTCCTCTTATAACCTCTCCGGCCTTGGCTTGGCTATTTTGCTAATTTGATTTTGATCACGTCAAATGACAAAAGATGATGGGGAGCAGAGCATGTTTACTCGCCATAGGACTAGGGATGGGGGCTGATGGGTGGCCATTGGAGGGTGATGCTGGGAAGGAGAAAGTAAGGAGGAGAAGAAGAAATTGAAAAAAATGGGGAAAGAAATAGAAAGACCAGAGAGAAGAGAAGTAGAAACCTAGAGATAGTGAAGAAAATCATAATACTTAATGTTTATTCAGTTCATCAATCATCCTCAAAC